>CM042257.1:10162552-10365052 GCA_023566225.1 Romanogobio albipinnatus
CACAGGCGTGAAAACCTGAAATGTGTTCTTTTTTTAAATCATACTGGATATAATTTGGAATTATCCTTAAAATAAAAAAAAGAATATTATTGAAAGTAACATTAAAGTCATATTTGTTTGTTTTATACTTTTACAAATGCAAAATCAAAATGTTTCCAAGTATGTGTATAAGAATATGCAAATCACTGATTTAAAGGACACTGCTCAATTACATTCTGAATACTCGTGCTCTGTAGTTTTCTTGTTGGTGTCGTCAATCTTGTTCCATCTTCATCAGGTGTGGTATTTCTTCAGCTTGGCAGGTGTGCAGGGGCGTTTCATTTGCCTTGTACCTACGTCCCAGAACATCTGCTTCTCTCCCGTCGTGTCGCTGTCATGTTCTTGCTGCTGTCCCTTCCAGGAGGAAGCACTTCTTTGAATTCACACTCTGTGTGCCACAAAAGGCAACCAGCTAATTAAGCTGATGGATCAGGATCCTGAATTTACCTGTTTATTTAGATAGCACTAACTACATTTACGTTTTTTGTTTCAATCGGAATGAAATTGATGATTCCAATTGATGATTCTGAATATAGTGCTTACATGAATGCTAAACAAGTGATTGGGTGGATGTGCGAGTGCTTCAGATAAACAGAGTTTTCCCCTGTTCACGCATACTAGCCACCACCCTTGCCTCTTTGTTTTAAAGATCAGACGCAGGTGCACTTAGGGCGTGTCCAAATCCACTTTTGCTATTTTAACGACGGAAAAAAACAGTCTGCGTGCCAGGCGCATGGTCCAAAAAGGTCTCTTAATGGGTGTGTTTTGGGCGTAACATGCAATAAACCAATCAGAGTCTCATCTCCCATTCCCTTTAAAAGGCATTTGCGCTCGCACCTTGAAGGATTCGCTATTTATGGAATTTGCAAGCCGAAAGACTGAATGCTGCTCCAGAAAGGAATTCCTTTTAATATTTAAAAATGTCTGTGTGCTGACCTGTGTGTATAATAAGCAGTGTATGTGAATTGTGCACATATCTATAGGCGCATATTACTAACGCGCCCTTTAAATAACACAAAAAAATACTGCGCTATTGACTTTAGACCAGGTTTTTGTTGGTCAATGGTGCAGTCCATTTTAGTTGCCTCAAAATAGCAATGCACCTGAACACACCTCGTTTTCAGACCAGCACGGCCATGGGCAAACAGATGGGCGTGACTGCATTTGCTATTTAAAAACGTGGCTCTGGACGTGAAAATGATTTGCGTCACTTCTGGCGTTTGTGCCAGGTGTATGATAGGGCCCTTAATATGTATTTACAGTATTTTGGGTCTCAATTAGGAAATGACAAGCACATGAAGCTTTGTGCAATGCTGCTTATATTTATCAAGCAGTAAAAATGCCCTTTCCTGCACCCAAAACGTCTGTGGATGAGAGTCTGAAAGAATGTTTGGATGATGTTGTCGTGCCTACCTTCACAGACAATAAGTGGAAGGACAATTTTAGAATGACATGCCAATTATTTATGACACTATGTTAAACAACACCTCTTTCTGTGCATCATACCCATACAGTATGTCATTATGCCATTTCCATGTCAGTGCACAGGTGCAGAACTTTTTTGTTTCAGAAGTGTTTGCATGTCCTATAGCGGACAGATTAGAAAAGTTTTAAACCACCCCTTACAATCTGAAAGAAATGTAATTTGGATGTGGCCGATTCATTCCAATTGGCATGGTTACGTGTGACTTTTTTATTCTGATTGAGCTATTAATCTGATTACAAACAGGTTAATAGGGTCCATGTAAATGCAGCTAGTGTCTTTATCAAGTTCTCATGCCAGGTAATTTTCCTCATGAATAAAGATAATTTAGAGATGTAATTCTGCCCAATATTTCTGAGAAAGACAAACCAGATTATTAACACTTGTCATAAGGTCTGACACATTTTGTGGTTTATTTTTTGTGAAAGGTTCATTTAAAATGTTGCTGCATTGTGCAGGTATTTAAACACCCCATGGATGGATGGATGGATGGATGGATGGACGGACGTATCAGTGGACAACTCAAATCGAAAGGGTGTTGTTTGGGGGTAAATCTGAGATAAAGTTGGAGAAAGTGGTATCTTTTTGTTTTAAACTCCAGTGATAAACAGTAGCATGGAACTTGAATACGGTTAAAAAGTACACCTTGAATGCATTATAAGTCACTTTTTGTTATAAAAGCATCTGCCAAATATCTAAATGAAAAAAGATTGAAGCTGTTTGACTGCGGCATTCAAAAACACAACATTTGCTTGTGACCGTTCGTGCTGTGTGAAGTTTTTTGTAATTCATGTCGCTTAAAGAGATGATGAGTTTCCCTTTCATAGTCTGAGTTTCGACATTTATTGAACATCTGTTCAAGTTTGAATAAGTTCAGGCAGGGTTTTGCTGTTACACTGAGCAGAGAAATTTTGGCAAAAGAGACTGGGAAACTAAAAGAAAAGGTGTGTGACCAAAGTAGTGTGTATTTGTGAATACATCTGTTAATACAACTTTGAACAGCACCTTGTATGTGACCCAAAATCCAAAGACGTGTACCAACCTCTTTACTTTTTTCAAAGATCTCCAAGTCAGTCGCCTGATAGAAACCATTTTGTCCTTTGTCGTCACAAAGAAAAACGCAGGAGCGGGCGGAATAATGCTTCTGGAAAATCCATTAGGACTTCATCTGCATCATAAAGGCACTGAGAACGGAAAGCAATGGGTCATTCATAGGGAGAGTCCCGCTGCTTGTCTGACTTTTAAATGTCTGGTGAATGTTCGTGTAAGAGTTTTTGCGCAGTCATGAGTCTTTCTCTGTGCATCACACCTCATGCGTGTTCAGAATGTATTGAGACTTTTGTTTCATTGACCACATTTACATGGACGGCAGTAGTCTAATTATTGACCTTATTCTGATGAAGGTGTTTACATGAGTTGCTTTTAGAATATTCCTTTCATGTTCCCATTTTACATGTTATAGAACAGAGATTGATTAATGGCACGTCATTAAACCCCCATGCCACCCTGTCCGACATTCCCCTGAATTTCACAAATCAACACACAGTTCGTCTTCGTTATGGTACCATATACGAAAGCTTCAAGTGCAGTTAATTATTTGTCATGCTATAT
Source organism: Romanogobio albipinnatus (assembly GCA_023566225.1). Taxonomy (NCBI): domain Eukaryota; kingdom Metazoa; phylum Chordata; class Actinopteri; order Cypriniformes; family Gobionidae; genus Romanogobio; species Romanogobio albipinnatus. The sequence continues at coordinate 10,165,686 of CM042257.1, forward strand.
GTGTAAATATATGACAGCGGATACAAATTCTCCAGCAATCTCCTCTGTACTCAAGAGTTGTTTGAAGCCATTGCTTGAAGCCACGCTCTCTTGTTGGCTGTCAAACAGTTGACCACTGCCATGTGTGTATGTATCCTGATGCAAAATGCGGCGAAAACTCCCACACAACGTTAATAGTGTGATTAAGGTGTGTACTATAATGCACAATAATGTGACTAAAATAGAAATACTCCACATGTCTTAATTTGATTTGTGTTTACTTTAAATATAACTTTAGCCGGATTAAGGTACTCAGCAATCGCGGTTTACATGGTAGTTTCTTAATCAGAGTGTTGTCTTAATACCGCGCAGCAGGTTTTCTTTGAGACTGTGGTCCCAGCTCTCTTCAGGTCATTGACCAGGTCCTGCCGTGTAGTTCTGGACTGATCCCTCACCTTCCTCATGATCATTGATGCCCCACAGTGAGATCTTGCATGGTGCCCCAGACGAGGGAGATTGACTGTCCTCTTGAACTTCTTCCATTTTCTTATAATTGCGTCAACAGTTGTTGCCTTCTCACCAAGCTGCTTGCCTATTGTCCTGTAGCCCATCCCAGTCTTGTGCAGGTCTACAATTTTATCCCTGATGTCATTACACAGCTCTCTGGTCTTGGCCATTGTGGAGAGGTTGGAGTCTGTTTGATTGAGTGTGTGGACAGGTGTCTTTTATACAGGTAACGAGTTCAGACAGGTGCAAGTAATACAGGTAATGAATGGAGAACAGGTGGGCTTCTTAAAGAAAAACTACCAGGTCTGTGAGAGCCTATATATACCAGGATATCTATTTTGGTTAGCTGGAAAAACAGTATGCAAAGGACACAGTAAACAGTATAAAGTTAACAGTAAACAGTATAAAGCAAACTTCTCCAGCGGGCAGATGAAGCTCTGCTGTTGTTATGCATATCTTGCAGTATCAAGCAGTACTACCCTTTGAGGTAAGTGCTGTCTGAAATCATAATATATTGTGTGTGTGTTTTTGTGTTTCTTTAATGGCACAGGGCAAGGTGAGGGATAGCCATGACCTTCAACTGTGACAGTTGTTTGAGAAAATGTGCACGTGTGTGTACATGTAGGACTAAAGCTGTCCACAAACTCAAAATGACACAGCACAACTCAGATTTTTATTGGTCCTTCCCTTTAATCTGCCACCAAGGTCAGGGATCTGAAAACCAGCGTTTAATTCCTCTTGCGTAATCTTAATAGCTGACACGGCCGTGAACTTGCTGCATTCCTCGTACATTAGTTATTCATTATGGATCATCACACTCAAGTCCTTGACTTTACTCATCGGCCTCCCGTTTCATAATCGGTGTTGTAGAATAGTCTAGAAGGGGTCATGAGTGGTGGTATGAACCGGCCTTGAGTTATTCCAAAACAGAGCTGATCGATTGCGGTACATGATGCAAGCAGAGGTGTTTTTTTGCAATGTCATTAAACGCTTGTTTGAAGGCAGTAAGGAAAACCCCTGGTGTCTGGGGCTTTTATCATTCGACTAGAGGAGATGGTGGTCCAGTGGGTTAAACCATGGAACTGATATGCAGAAGGTTGCTGGTTCGATCCCAGCGGTCACCACCAGTGTCTCCTTGAGCAAGGCACTTTACACCATGTTGCTCCAGGGGGATTGTCCCTGTAATAAGGGCACTGTAAGTCGCTTTGGATAAAAGCGTCTGCCATTTTACATAAATGTAAATGTAGAGAAGGCTCATCAGGAACACAGCAGAACGCTCCTCTGTAATTTCTCGGCAGACACTGTGATCACGCCGGGCTCTTTGGAGACTCGCTGTGGTGGTGTGTTGCTTTTTAGGTCAGTGGTCATGTTGTAGAAAATAGTATTCTCTGTGGATTTGTCTGGCTGGTATGATAACGGGGTGGTTTACTCAGACACGTGCTGTTATGTCTGTGGTGGTGTTGTTGTTGTTGTTTTTTTAGGATTTTGTCTATGTATATCAGGGTTATTATGATTATATAAAACTGTTAAAAGTATTAATGTTAGTGAAAACAAACTGTTCATTTTATTTTATTTTATGTGATGGATGGATCAGAGCAAATCCATACATTTGGCTTAGAAATTATATGCATGGACACATTTTAAAAACAATTGCTGTCATAAAATACTGTAAAATCTGTACAGCAAAACATTTACATTTAATACATGTAGGCAGCTAACAGAGTGCCAAATAAGAATGTTTGGTAAAATTGTATTACAGTTTTTCTCAGTCGCTTTGGTACATTTCTCGAATCAAACTGTTGTGAACTTTTATCTTCTAAAGTGTAGGACAACTTCAGAAGTGAAGACCAGGAGACTTCGGGATTCAAACAGAAGTTATTCTTTTAATGAGAACACTCTGTGCTGCAGGTCGTCCGAAAAGAGTCTGATTCAAACAGCATACCAGACAGGTTACATACATTTCAAGAGGGAGGGATTACATAGAGGCGGGAAATCTGAATAAAGCATGCAAATGAAGTGGGAACACACCCTGCCCTGAGATCACTACCAGTCCCATTGAATCAGCATCACTATTCACATGCTGATACTGGCCAGGAACTCCAATTCTAAGAGCCATGCCAGAGCCATTAAAGACAAAAGGTGAAAGTCAATCAACCTAATGATTCAACGTCTGGGCTCCGAAAGGTGAGAGTCTCAGTGATCTGATTAAAACAGGTCTGGCAGGAAAAGAGACAATTTCTAGAACTCCAATAATCATCTGATATCATAATTCTTTGCCTTAAATGCTAAATACAATGTACTTTCAAATGTTGTAATCTTTCAACTCACAATTTGCAAAACAGTAAGTGCATTTCTCGAAACAATTTGTACAAATAGCAAAACACCATGGATAACCTGCAAAAGCCACTCTCTTACTCAAAATCCTTAGTTCATCTCTCAAAAGTCAATGAACATGTCAGTGCCATCAGAATGACAAGTCCTTGTGTCATTGTGTACGGATAAGACAGTCAAATTGTTTAGTCATGTTGTCAATATAACAATTCACTCTGGAGGTTTGTTCTGATGGAAACTATGGCTAAAGTTTTGATGACAATTATTGTCAATTGTAAGTTACATCTTAGTGTATGTGTGAGTGTAACTGCAAGAGAATGGAAAAGATTCAAATTTACGCTCTTATTGTTTGTACTGTATTTTATTGACAGAACATGTCATTGAGATACAGAAATGAAAAGACAGCACTGAATAGCACACACACAAAAAAAACCTAAAAAAGAAATGTGAACATAGGAAAAACTGTACATGCGGTGCTGTTTACCAATTCAGGACAGATTTAGAAAAAAAGTCTAATGGAAATATAGAAAGTATATAAATATGCTTGACATATTATGATAACTTGTTCAACCATTTTGCATGTAAAGACGTATGCTATGAGCTTGTGCCTAAATGTTGTGGGGGGTGAGACTATTCAACAGAGACCCAATATAATACATTTTGATCAACATGACATAAGCAACTGATAATGTAGGAAACAACAGAGAATTGTACATAATCATTTGCATGGATGTACCAAAGCATTTGCAACTTGTTCAAAGAAATGAGAAACTGCTTTTTTGATGTGCACAAGTGACACAATGATGTGAGAATTGAACAGGTAGTTTTGAGAATTGCAATTCTGATCTGAGAAATGTACCAATGTGACTGAGAAAAACTGTAAACACTGTCAACAACACATCACTGCATTATATAAAATCAAGCCTGCAGGATTATTTAAAAGAAGAAGAAATAAAAGGTAGATACTTATACATCAGATGTGACCTGACATGAAGAGAACGTCATTTAAGATAACAGCTAATGTTATTTAATATTTTTGTATTTTTGTGTATATATATATATATATATATATATATATATATATATATATATATATATATATATATATATATATATATATATATATATATATATATATTAGGGCTGTCAAAAGATGAATCACGATTAATCACATCCAAAATAAAAGTTTGTGTTTACATAATATATTTGTGTGTACTCTGTATAATTATTATGTTTATATAAATATTCATGTATATATTTAAGAAATATTTGCATGTATATACTGTATATGTTTATATAATTTATATTATATATAAATATAAATATTTTATATATAAATATAATACATTTTTCTTAAATATATACATGCTTGTGTGTGTTTTTATATATAAATAATAATTATACACAGTTCACACACATATATTATGTAAACACAAACTTTTATTTTGGATGTGATTAATCGTGATTCATCTTTTGACAGCCCTAATATATATATATATATATATAGTGGTGGGCATAGTTTTTTTTTTTTATCTAGATTAATTCCAAGATTAATCTAGATTAAAATGGCTCATTTGAATTCTGCCGAAGGCATTCAGAATATGTGTGCTCGTAAGTGATCGTTTGTCTTTTTGTAGTTTGAATAATAAATAACTTCTGTCCCTTTAAGACCTGACGCACGCATGGATCCCAAACACTGTTCCTGTGAGTTGGTTACGACTGTATTTACGTTAAAACTCACCAAGATGGGCATTGAGACATTTTTGAGTGTATTTGACCATTAATAAGCTGGAAAATTTTAAGCACATTTTTGCACTTGTATGTCAGAGGCGGCTTTATTACGGTATGTGTGTGTGCGCTTCAGATGCGAGCGTGAAATCTGCGGGAATTAGTAGAATTAAAGTTATGTGCAACCCCGCGCGAAATTCAGACCGGTCACACCAATACTAACAAAAGTCCAGCAGAACACCCGTTCGCAGAGGATTAAACGGACTGAATGAGAGGAGGCGGGTGCGTGTCACTCACTGTTGGTCGGAGAGGAGAGCGCAGCTGATATCGATACTGTAGAAAATGAGTATTGTATCGTTTCAGATATTTCAGTATCGATACATAGCGAAATATGGATATTTTTGACAACACTAGTAGGCATACACACAGGTTCGAAGACTTGTTCTCTCGCCCCTTAGTGCAATTTGGCTAGGTGTACATCCGCGCTAAAATATCAAGGTGAAAGTCATCATAGCTTGCGTAGTTTAGACCCAGCTCCCAACCCAACTTTGAGAATAGATTAACAGCGATATTTTTTTTATCGCCCGATAAGAGTCTCGCGTTAACGCAGCACGTTAACGCAGATAACAGCCCACCACTAATATATATATATATATATATATATATATATATATATATATATATATATATATATATATATATATATATATATATATATATATATATATATACTTTATACACTTTTACTTACCTCAACAACAAAGTACATTATTCCTTTGTGCTGCAGAACCCTAACCCTCTATGCCTCAAGAGGTTGTGTCGTGGTGCACTTCATAAAATTTAACTCCAGATGTAGTGTTAAAACACACTCCTGAACCCCAATGAATGAACTCCAAAGTACAACACAGCCAGGGAATATCCCATAACACAAACTGTATTCAGAGTTAAAAAATGAAGCCCAAAAATGTTACTCTTTCTCACTTTCTTGCCTAACTAATTATTTTTCAACTCCTGAAATTTGCTGGCTGGATGGATTCTTTATTGCCAAGTGCACACACAAGGATTTTTTCTTGGTGCTGAAGCTTCCAGTGCACATATACAATACAAACACAACAAGAACATAGTAATACAAATTCTAAGAATAAAAATATGAAAAATAGTAAGGTCACAGTTAAGTTTAGTCAGAATAAACATTTACAGATAATGAACATATTTACAGTATTTGAGTAGTATGAATATATAAACATAAATAATCTCCGTCCTGATGGTAACAGTTCAAACAGGTGGTGTCCAGGGTGAGTGGAGTCTGTGATGATTTTCCCTGCTCTCTTCCTCATTCTGGAAGAGTACAGGTCCTGGAGGGTTGGCAGGGGAGCACCAATAATCCTCTCCGCAGTCCGAATTGTGCGTTGTAGTCTCTTGATGTCAGATTTGGTAGCTGAACCAAACCAGACAGTGATGGAAGTGCATAAGACAGACTCAATGACAGCCGAGTAGAACTGAATCAGCAGCTCCTGTGGGAGGTTGAACTTCCTCAGCTGATGAAGGAGGTACAGACTCTGCTGGGCCTTTTTCACAATGGAGTCAATGTGATTGTCCCACTTCAGGTCCTGAGAGATGGTAGAGCCCAGGAACCTGAATGACTCCACTGCTTCCACAGTGCTGTTCATGATGGTGAGTGGGGGGAGAGCTGGGCTGTTCCTCCTGAAGTCCACTATCATCTCCACCGTTTTGAGCGTGTTGAGCTCAAGGTTGTTATAACTGCACCAGACAGCCAGCTGTTCAACCTCCAGTCTGTAAGCAGACTCGTCACCGTTTGAATGAAGCCGATGACAGTGGTGTCGTCTGCAAATTTCAGGAATAAGATAGATAGATAGATGATTGATATAGATAGATAGATAGATAGATAGATAGATAGATAGATAGATAGATAGATAGATAGATAGATAGATAGATAGATAGATAGATAGATAGATAGATAGATAGATAGATAGATAGATAGATAGATAGATAGATAGATAGATAGATATTTTTGTTTGCACAGATGTTATTTTTACTGCCTAATATTGCAGCGGAAATCAAGTCATGCATAACAATGTATTTGCTGTTGGAAACCTCCCAACAACAGGAACAATGTTATCTCACACTCACAGACAATTTTTACACCTCAAATCAAGACGACTTCAGGGAAAGATAAGAAAAGAATCTATAAAAGTTCAGCCACTCGCTCACAAGGTTTGCAGCTTTTGGTCCCCCCACAGCAGCTGTTTGGCTGTCAAATTCGGCCATTTTCATTAAAGGCACAATACTGTGTGTAAGATTTTTGGATTAAAATGTCCAAAAATCACTAGACCAATTAGTTTTGATGCACTATGGAACCGTGTGGAAATAATGTATCTGTATCAATCAATAATCTACCACTGTTATCATAATTTTGTGTGAAAAGGAATACAAGTTCTTGTTGTTTTACTGCCTCTAGTGTTCGTTTAATCTGGAAACTGCAGTGGTTTGATTTGTGTCTGTTTGTTTTGAGTTCTGCAAAAATGTTGGCAGAGGCACATTTTTCCAATGAGCCTGTGTTGGGTGCAATTATTCGAAATCGATCATTTGACATTAATAGGCCGGTGTGAAAATGTGGCCTTTGTCGTCTGCAGCTAATTGGCTAACTGACAGGAGTTTGTGCTTACACACGTTCTTCTTAACAAATATGTTTTCGACAGCTTGCTGCAGCACTTCGTCTTTTAACAGATTGTTCAGATTATTGTTTAGAAATCATATTCCATGATTCATCCCTAAAGCTGTTTCTTAAAGGACATACAGGTGGCACTAATTGGTGATTTACCTTCCCATGAAATATGGATGTGAGCTGCACGTTTGAGGATTCTCCATAACTGCTGTATAAAGTATGTGGCCTCATACATCTGAATGTGTGAAATCCTCCATAAGATTAGAGTGTGATTCTCTTGCTCATTAACACCAGGGCTATTCTCAGGACCTGCTCATTATCAGGTGTGTGGTTATAAAGGGCAGTGTGTGTACTGTTGTTAAAGTGTTTGTGTATTGTGTAGTGGCAATGTGATTCCTGGATGTGAGAAAATGGACTAAATGAACAACATATGCCTGGGTGTTTATGATAGTGGATGAAAAGTGTTTTCTTAACGTTTAAATGAATGGTTGTTCCTAGTCAGGGAACAATTGCTACCACATTAAAGGGTAATGAAACCCACCGTTTCAGCAACAGTTCTCACCACCATAAAAGTGGGCGTGGTCGCTCTCATTAAAGGGTTAGTTCACCCAAAAATTCAAATTCTGTCATTAATTACTCACACTCATGTCGTTCCAAACCCGTAAGACCTCCGTTCATCTTCGGAATACAAATGAAGATATTTTTGATGAAATCCAATCAAAAAAAAAGAAGAGTTCTCTGACCCCTCCACAGACAGCTATTTAATTAACACTTTCAAGGCCCAGAAAGGTAGTAAAACATAGTTAAAATTGTCCATGTGACTACAGTGGTTCAACCTCAATTTTATGAAGCGACGAGAATACGTTTTGTGCTACCTACCGGTAGTATTGAGTATATTCGGTACCCACCAATAGGAAACTGCTTCGTGTTTATCGAAGAGCAGGGCTCCAGACTGTAGCCGAATATATACTAGTGTCTGTAAATATTTAACCGCAAAATACTATTTAAATATTAATCCTGCATGTTCTGCATTTCTGTGTGAATGAATGCCGCAGACACCCGGGTTCATTTGCCACACACACACACAAGCTAAAAAGAGGAAAGACACACACACACACACACACACACACACACACACACACACACACACACACACACACACACACACACACACACACACACACACACACACACACACACACACACACACACACACACAGTCACTATTTATTTATGTCACTATATGAATACATGAATGCATTAACTTCATCTATAGAGCTGCAACTTCATGAGAATTTACCATTTCATTTGTGAAAACTATCAACATATCATAACTATCATAAACACAAAGAAACTCAAAGCTCTTCACGGCAACCCGTCAAAATAAAAGTTGAAGAAATCGACAGAAATATATTAGGCTACTGTTGTACAGTAGATTTAGCTACGTCTCATAATACTTGTAATAATAATACTAACACTAATAATAATTATTATTAAAAAATATAATATTATTATTAGGTATGCATAGAGGGTTAGGGTCTAAATTTGTTGAGTGTAAAGCTATATAAGTAATACATATAAGTAAATGGAAAAAAGTTTTCTTTTCTTGAGCTGAAAATTAAATCTTAAAGCTAATTTTAGCTCACAGTGAAACATTTTTGTTTTTAATTAACAATAAACTTTTTAGTTTATTTGTATTTGTATTTGTATATATATATATATATATATATATATATATATATATATATATATATATATATATATATATATATATATATATATATATCAGTAATAGAATTTTAGAGATGGTACTTTATTAGTAGTATTAGTATAATTATTTTGAAATATTCATGTAAACAAACTATATAGCACTACGTTTTATATGATTTTGTACTGTTAATTATTCATCAGCACGAACTTTAGATATTTCCCATTTTAATACAATTATATTCTAAAACAGTTGGTAAATTCTAAACAGTTCATTTGCATGTCCAAGTTCTTTTCAGCCTGTCCTACAGGGGGCAGCAAACAAGCAATAAATGCAAGCATATGACGACTGTCTTTCCTCTCACACTCTTTCCATCACAGTTGTACTTCATTTGCAGAGTTCTCTGAGGGAAATGAAGACGTCTAATTCTAATGACAAGCCCAGAAAGTTCTCTGGCGTCAGTGGCATCTTGAGTGGGAGGAGATCACACATTTATGGAAGTGTGAAATAGAATGATGGGGTCATTGGAGCTGTCAATCACTCGCATGTTGATGGACTGACTGGCTCAGAGAGCTGTCACTCAGCATGCCGTCCGGTAATGACATCGTCACTCAGGTGGAGAGAGTAACCTAAAGGGGCGTGGCGGAGGACAAGATGGACAGGCCAGTTAATGAGGATGTCAGTAAAATTGGCCTTTTTGAGAGAGTAGCTAGGCCTAGATAAAGAGAGGGAGACAGTGTAAGGTGATTATATTCAGCCGCACAGATACACCTACAGTACACTTTGATTACATTGTCTTTTTGCTATCCTTCTTAAATGACTTTATATTATTTCTGTCTGTCATCTGAATGTAGGTATTCCAGTCTCTTCCCTTTTCTGTCTAAAGAGACAAAAAAAAACAACCAACATCTCTATAATAATGTATATAAATAATTTATATAACAAAAATTATTATAATAATAATAAATACACAATAAATATAACACATTTTACTTAAATACATACATGAATGTGTGTGTGTGTGTGTGTGTGTGTGTGTGTGCATATACGTTATAATTATACAATCGTTTCTCTTAGACCGTGTGCTTTCTTTTCGTACATAACCCACACACAGTGTAATGGGAAATGGTTTCTTCATTAGAAGCTCATTAAGGATGAATTAAGGATTAGTCTGACCTGGCTGCTCAAAATCCTCACAATTCCTCTTCCAAAAACACTCATCAGGAACCCGGCCTTCGCAAACTCAACACCGCAAAACAGATTTATGCTAACAGCACTACTTTAATAACTTTATGAATTGGGAACTAAATGATATATTTTAAGGACTAAAGTAACAGTTGCTGGAAAAGCTCTTTCTGAAGTTATGTGGTCAGGTAAAGGATGAAGAAAGATACACTATATTGCCAAAAGTTTTGTGACGCCTGCCTTTAAATGCACATGAACTTTAAAGACATCCCATTCTTAATCCGTAGGGTTTAATATGGAGTTGGCCCACCCTTTGCAGCTGTAACAGCTTCAACTCTTCTGGAAAGGCTTTCCACAAGGTTTAGGAGTTTGTTTATGGGAATTTTTGACCATTTTTCTTGAAGTGCATTTGTGAGGTCAGGCACTGATGTTGGATGAGAAGGCCTGGCTCGCAGTCTCCACTCTAATTCATCTCAAAGGTGTTCTGACGGGTTGAGGTCAGGACTCTGTGCAGGCCAGTCAAGTCTGTATGGACCTTGCTTTGTGCACTGGTGCGCAGTCATGTTGGAACAGGAAGGGGCCATCCCCAAACTGTTCCCACAAAATTGGGAGCATGAAATTGTCCAAAATGTCTTGGTATGCTGAAGCATTAAGAGTTCCTTTCACTGGTGCCAAGCCCAACCTCTGAAAAACAATCTGACACCATAATCCCTCCTCTACCAAATTTAACACTTGGCACAATGCAGTCAGACAAGTGCTGGTCACCTGGCAACCGGCAAACCCAGACTCGTCCATCGGATCGCCAGTCAGAGAAGCATGAAGAGAACTTCAGAGAACACGTCTCCACTTCTCTAGAGTCCAGTGGCGACATGCTTTACACCACTGCATTCAACGCTTTGCATTACACTTGGTGATGTAAGGCTTGGATGCAGCTGCTCGGTCATGGGAACCCTCTCTCTACGCACTGTTCTTGACTTGAGCTAATCTGAAGGCCACACAAAGTTTGGAGGTCTGTAGCTATTGTAGTGTCTGACCCAACTCTGTGATTTTACGTGGCCTACTTCGTGGCTGAGTTGCTGTTGTTCCCAATTGCTTCCACTTTGTTATAATACCACTAACAGTTGATCGTAGAATATTTAGTAGTGAGGACATTTCACAAATGTATTTATTGCACAGGTGGCAACCTATCACGGTACCACACTTGAATTCACTGAGCTCATGAGAGTGACCCGTTCTTTCACAAATGTTTGTAGAAGCATCTGCAAGCCTAGGTGCTTGACTTTATACACCTGTGGCCATGGAAGTGATTGGAACACCTGAATTCAATGATTTGGAGGGGTGTCCCAATAGTTTTGGCAATATAGTGTAGCCTATAAAGTATGCCATATTGATCACAAGTGTAACCTCTATATATATATATCATACCAAACAATTATTATCGTTGTTGTTTTTAAGTAAACACATAGTAGTTAAAGACACATACACTCACCTAAAGGATTATTAGGAACACCTGTTCAATTTTTCATTAATGCAATTATCTAATCAACCAATCACATGGCAGTTGCTTCAATGCATTTAGGGGTGTGGTCCTGGTCAAGACAATCTCCTGAACTCCAAACGGAATGTCAGAAGGGGAAAGAAAGGTGATTTAAGCAATTTTGAGCGTTACTGGGATTTTCACGCATAACCATTTCTAGGGTTTACAAAGAATGGTGTGAAAAGGGAAAAACATCCAGTATGCGGCAGTCCTGTGGGCGAAAATGCCTTGTTGATGCTAGAGGTCAGAGGAGAATGGGCCGACTGATTCAAGCTGATAGAAGAGCAACTTTGACTGAAATAAGCACTCGTTACAACCGAGGTATGCAGCAAAGCATTTGTGAAGCCACAACACGCACAATCTTGAGGCGGATGGGCTACAACAGCAGAAGACCCCACTGGTACCACTCATCCACTACAAATAGGAAAAAGAGGCTACAATTTGCACGAGCTCACCAAAATTGGACAGTTAAAGACTGGAAAAATGATGCCTGGTCTGATGAGTCTCGATTTCTGTTGAGACATTCAGATGGTAGAGTCAGAATTTGGTGTAAACAGAATGAGAACATGGTCCATCATGCCTTGTTACCACTGTGCAGGCTGGTGGTGTTGGTGTAATGGTGTGGGGGATGTTTTCTTGGCACACTTTAGGCCCCTTAGTGCCAATTGGGCATCGTTTAAATGCCACGGCCTACCTGAGCATTTTTTCTGACCATGTCCATCGCTTTATGACCACCATGTACCCATCCTCTGATGGCTACTTCCAGCAGGATAATGCACCATGTCACAAAGCTTGAATCATTTCAAATTGGTTTCTTGAACATGACAATGAGTTCACTGTACTAAAATGGCCCCCACAGTCACCAGATCTCAAACCCAATAGAGCATCTTTGGGATGTGGTGGAACGGGAGCTTCGTGCCCTGGATGTGCATCCCACAAATTTCCATCAACTGCAAGATGCTATCCTATCAATATGGGCCAACATTTCTAAAGAATGCTTTCAGCACCTTGTTGAATCAATGCCACGTAGAATTAAGGCAGTTCTGAAGGCGAAAGGGGGTCAAACACAGTATTAGTATGGTGTTCCTAATAATCCTTTAGGTAAGTGTATATGAAGTGTGACCATATTTTGTAGAAAGTATTTATTCAATTAAATTATATATTAAGTACATGAATTTATATATTATTTTAAAGCGGATCTTATTTTATTAATTAAATTATTATTATTTTTATTTTATTTTAGAGAGCAGATTGTGAATTTCTAGTTATAAATAAAAGTAAGTAAATTAATAAGTGTGACATCTTTTAAGTCAAAAGTCACAGCGACCCAAGGACGCCCAATCTTCTAACTTCAGTTGTCAATTGTGCTGACGGTTGAGCTCTATAAGGCTAGAAAATATCTTGGTCAATAGATGAAACGGTGTGGGTGGAAAGGTGGTTGTCCGTGTATGGTGTGAAGAAGACTCTTGACCTATGGCAGTGACAAAGTGAAAAATAGCCATGACCTTCAACTGTGAGTGTAGTTTAAAGACACACTACTTCATGGGCTCACAGATCAGGGCATTGCTAAAATCTTTGCGTTTACAATTATGCGTATGCGTCTGTTTGGCTTCAGCAGAAGAAAAAGTGCTCAATTATTTCTACAATCCATTTAAACACATGTACGGCCTCACAAACATAACAATACAACATCGACTTTATAATGGGGGAATGTGATGCACGAAAGGGATAGAAACTGACCATTGTTTGTTCTCTTGTCAAAATAGGTAGAATAGTAGAATTAGTAGATATAATAGTAGAATAAAAATGGGGAAAAAAGTCTATTTCAAGCAATCTCATTGTTACAACTCTAATCATTTTCATCTGCTCTTAAATGAAAATAGGAGAATAAGAAGAGTGCTTGGATAATAGCATCCTCCATTTGTCTTCACTTTGCTGCCATAGTTCCCATGATCCTCCTCTCACCCTGCCTCTCTCTGGGGCTGCAGCAATTAGGACAATTATACCTGAATGATTGTTTCTGCTCTTTGTCTAATAGTAGCAAATTGAGGCATTCCTCAGATTGAATAACTCGCTGAGATATGAACACACACACACTTTTGTCCAGTCATCTAAACACAACTGCTGAAGACATCTGGTGCATTTTTCTTAACAGTGTGTGTAGTGTGGAAGAAACACCATCAATATCATTGCTTACAGTACACAATCAATAAAATCATCACACACACACACACACACACACACACACACACACACACACACACACACACACACACACACACACACAATTGTCAGAAAGATATTTAAACATTTAGTTTAGTTCAGTTCAGTTCAGTTTAGTTTTTAGTTTAGTTTAGTTTGTTGTACAGTTTTTAGTTTAGTTTAGTTTAGTTTAGTTTAGTTTAGTTTAGTTTAGTTTAGTTTAGATTAGATTAGATTAGTTTAGTTTAGTTTAGTTTAGTTTAGTTTAGTTTAGTTTAGTTTAGTTTAGTTTAGTTTAGTTTAGTTTAGTTTAGTTTAGATTAGTTTAGTTTATTGTATAGTTTTTAGTTTAGATTAGATTAGATTAGATTAGTTTAGATTAGATAAAATTAGATTAGTTTAGTTTATTGTATAGTTTTTAGTTTAGTTTAGTTTAGTTTAGTTTAGTTTAGTTTAGTTTAGTTTAGTTTAGTTTAGTTTAGTTTAGATTCGATTAGAATCGATTCGATTAGTTTAGTTTAGTTTAGTTTAGATTAGTTTAGTTTATTGTATAGTTTTTAGTTTAGATTAGATTAGATTAGATTAGTTTAGTTTAGTTTAGTTTAGTTTAGTTTAGATTAGATAAAATTTGATTAGTTTAGTTTATTGTATAGTTTTTAGTTTAGATTAGTTTAGATTAGATTAGTTTAGTTTAGATTAGATAAAATTAGATTAGTTTAGTTTATTGTATATTTTTTTAGTTTAGTTTAGTTTAGTTTAGTTTAGTTTAGATTAGATTAGATTAGATTAGATTAGATTAGATTAGATTAGAGTAGATTAGATTAGAGTAGATTAGATTAGTTTAGTTTTTAGTTTAGTTTAGTTTAGTTTAGTTTATAGTTTAGTTTAGTTTAGTTTAGTTTAGTTTAGATTAGATTAGAGTAGAGTAGATTAGTTTAGTTTTTAGTTTAGTTTAGTTTAGTTTAGTTTAGTTTAGTTTAGATTAGATTAGAGTAGATTAGTTTAGTTTTTAGTTTAGTTTAGTTTAGTTTAGTTTATAGTTTAGTTTAGTTTAGTTTAGTTTAGATTAGATTAGATTAGTTTAGTTTTTAGTTTAGTTTATAGTTTTTAGTTTACTTTATAGTTTTAGTTTAGTTTAGTTGTTTAGTTTAGTTTATAGTTTTAGTTTAGTTTAGTTTAGTTTAGTTTAGTTTAGTTTAGTTTAGTTTAGTTTAGTTTAGTTTAGTTTAGTTTAGTTTAGTTTAGTTCCGGGGTCGCCAACTAGCGGACTCCGGTCCGAATCCGGACCGCAAGATGCGTCCATGTACTGCGGAGCCTTTTGACGTAATGAAATAAATAAATAAATGCCAAATGCCATCTTTAAAAAAATTCACATTTATATCAGGCATTGGGTCCTATGTCGCCACGGGTTACGACGACAGTTAATGCTACTATGCTCACTGTTGCTACATTCAGACGCGTGGTCATGCATGCAGTGAAGAAGAGACTGAGAGCAGAAAGCGGCATGCAAAAACAATGGCATTTTCAAAAATTAGGAAAGTTGAAGCTGAAAACCGAGTTTTCCGAATGGGTGGGAAAAAATTGCATTTATTCTTCCTGCATCCTGTACGAGGCCTGTGTGTCTCATTTGCTCTGATTCTGTTGCGGTTGTCAAAAGTGGAAACATTAAATAAAATGTTTATTGCACTTTTTAATTTTTCCAACACTGGTGGCACTTTATTTTTGCCTGTTTGTGTTTCTGAATGATATTGCTAATGATATTTTACCAGTGCGATTTGAAGCACAGAAGAGAGCAGTGTTCAATATTAGATACATTTAGTAAAGACTATTCATGTGAATGAACATAAACTGTGTTATGAGATTTCTGATTTTTTATTTTATTTTTTTTAACCAAGGGGGTTTGCATTCATTGACTGCTATTATTTATCTCAGTTCAGCAGGAAAAAAGCACTTTAGTTGCTAGTAATGTTGAAATGAATGTGTTTTCAGTGCAGATTTAGAGATGAAGGCATTTTAGTTCATCATATTTTTGTCAGACATGGTTACTGGTTGAATTTAGATATCTTGTACCAAAGCAACTTAAAGGACATAACAGAACAACAACAAAATGAGATTTTGTGAAGGATTACCTATGTTTGCTTTAACAATATGAACAGACATGTTTTGTCCATATGAGAACATATTATATTTTGTTCAATTAAGAACAAATGCTAGCTACACTAATTTCTTTAGTCTGGCAATAAACATAAATGATTGTTTTTAGGTATATAATTGTCCGGACCTCGGCCGGTGACGAGAGTTCATTTACTGGACCTCAAGCTATTTTAGTTGAAGACCCCTGGTTTAGTTTATAGTTTTAGTTTAGTTTAGTTTAGTTTACTTTACTTTACTTTACTTTACTTTACTTTACTTTACTTTACTTTACTTTACTTTACTTTACTTTACTTTACTTTACTTTACTTTATAGTTTTAGTTTAGTTTAGTTTAGTTTATAGTTTTAGTTTAGTTGTTTAGTTCTTAGTTTAGTTTAGTTTTTTTGTTTATTTATTTAGATTTTTTATTATTTAAATGTAATTTTAATGTAAATAAAATGCATTTATTTAGAATTAATAACACATACATATGAATATAATACTTATAATTTATTTTATTTAAAGATGCAAAGATGCAAACTTTATTTTGTAAATGCCCAAAATAGTAATATGAGTAATTTTTTAAGTAATATATAAAATATAAAATATATTAAGTAATTAATAAAATAAGTAATTTTATTAAATGTTTAAAGTATTCTATGTATTATTATTTTTTATTTTTACAATTTCTATTTTATTTATTAACATTTTGTTTATTCGGGTATGTTGTAAATTATATATATATATATATATATATAAAATCAAATTGAAACGGTCTTAAAGGTCCCATGGCATAAAATTTGAGGTTTCTTAACATTAATATGAGTTCCCATAGCCTGTATATGGTCCCCAAGTGGCTAGAAATGTTGATAGGTGTAAACTGAATTCTCGCTGTTTTTCTCTGGCTTTGAGAAAATGAGAGCTCAGATGTCTCTTTCAGATGTGATTTCTGATGTGTAGCTTATCATTCAAGTTCACGCAGACTTTCTTTCGAAATCGTTTAATACTGTTGTTTATGCATCAGTGAATCAAGCCAGTGACTAAACAATCAACTTCACATCGTTTCTCTTAGTAGCAAAGAAATCTGTTATTTAAATGATTAAACTAGAGGGAGATCAAAGAACACTCTCTTTATAATGTTTGGATCTGTCAATCACACGTTGCGAGTGTATCTGCACACTTGCCCAAACCGCCGTTATAATGAATGACGCTGTTATGCTGCACAAAGCTCTTACTGTATTCATGTCCATGGCGTGTTTGCAGTTAGTTGTGGTGAAAGCATTTTGTGAGAGAAATAGTGCTGCAATGACGAGATCACTGCATTCACGCGATCAACACACTGCATGTGTACTCAATGCTCATCACTGCAGCTTTTCATGTGACGGGAATAGATCATAAAATAATGCTATAATCAACACTTTCACGATTCATTTATCTAGATGGCTGTGATGGTAAAAAAACAATCTTTATCCAGCTCTGCGTTTCTCTGGTCCACATGCAGCCCGTCTCTCTCTCTCTCTCTCTCTCTCTCTCTCTCTCTCTCTCTCTCTCTCTGGCAGTGTGCAGATCTCGCTAAACCACGCCCCCTCCGCCACATAATCTAATACTCATTTCAAATGCAAAGATGTCAGCCAATCACAACAGTGGGCGTTTTCACTGAAGTCTCACAGCAGACACGCCCCTTTAAACAGAGCATTCAAGCCAGAGGGCTGATATCAGTATAGAAAAATGCTTTTTATTTCTAAATTATGACATTTTTTTATGTAAAAACCATACTAACAATATAAGTACACCTCAGGAAACATTATAAAAGAATAAAAAAAATCCATGCCATGGGACCTTTAAAAACTTCTTACTATGGGTTCATCATTTATATTTACTGGTATTTCATGGTAGTTATCACTTGTGAACAGAATATGTTATTCCCATCACAGAATGCCATCAAACACATTTCTGACTCTCATTTGCATGAAGTTGAGCATTTCTCAAGCACACAATCCTCAGTGTGAGCATGTCACTCAGGTCACATAGACAATGAACAGGAAATGCCTACAAAGCTCTGCTCACTATGTTCCAGACAGTAGACACCTTTAAAAGGAGAAGTGTTGTCAGGTCGGTGTCCTTCACTGGAAAACTATCTTCATCAGTGTTCTCTGGCTATTTCAGGTGTGTTTATGTCATAAACCCATTGCAAATGTATTCTTCGTTACCTTAATATGTTTCTACAGGCTTTATAGAGACATATTCTATGCTCCACATGTAATGCTACCATCTCCGGCATGCTCTGGAAGATGCCACCGCCATACCGTCTGCGGTAGTGTGGGATTAGATTTGCTTTCCATAATCATAATGCCATAATTTGCTTAGTGCAGCCAGTCCACAGGAGAGATTTTATTCCGGCTACTGTGGGGAAATGAAAGCAGTTCGCCCACACACACTGACGCACACAGACAGACAGAGTCATGTGTTATCAGCCTTTGCGAAGTCTGCTGTCTTTTTTAGAGAGAGAGCGAGAGAGAGTGTGTGTGTGTGTGTGTGTGTGTGTGTGCGTGTTAATGTTTTTCTATCCTGGTGGGGACTTCAACCTGAGTGCACACTGACTCATGTGTCTCAATGTGTCAATGTCACACACTTGTCAATGTGGGGGCCTAAATGGAGGAGGAAACAAGCTTATAAATCATACAGAATTAGTTTTTGGGAAAATGTAAAAATGCAGAAAGTTTTGTGTGATGAGTAGGTTTAAGGGTAGGGTTAGTGTAAGGGGATAGAATATACAGTTTGTACAGTATATAAACCATTACGTCTATGGAGAATCCCCATAAAGATAGCGAAGCAGACTTGTGTGTGTGTGGAAAAGTTCAGTCAAGCCATCTGGACTATAATTTATTTTCAAGACATTACCTACTTTGATCACTGACTTTTCCATGACAATCTATTACAAGGTTCAGTTATTTTGACTGAATCTTTACAGATGTTCTCCAAAGTCCTGGACGAAGTACACATTTTACAGACATAGAAAGAGTGTGTGTGTGAGTCTGATGATCCTGGTGCCTTACATCCAATCAGTTACAGCCAGGGCCGTTTCTAGCCATTCTGACGCCCTAGGCGAAATCCTTATTGGTGCCCCCAGTCAAATTTTAAAAAGCAACATTGGTATTACTGGTATTAATTAACAATATCCTTAATAAGGATTCAAATTAATAGCCAGATGCCTGTATAGCCCTAGGCCTATAATATATAGCTATATTTGTGCAGTCCCTAGTTGCTAAGAAATTGTTCTCAGACATAACTACATAATTATTATGTGTTATTAGTACATTTCACATGAAAGTAATAAGAATAAATACTGATTCAGTGTTGTTGTTGTTACTCATTGATGCGTGAACTTCCCCTTTAAATAACGCAACACTTTGCCCTCTGTGTGTACGACACTGCTTGCATTAAGAACTATTAGAACTGAATGAATGTATTCAGCATTCAACACCATCCGTAAAGATACGTTAAATTTGTCAACGTGATTTAATAAAGGATGTATTCATGTTGTGAATTTGCACATTTTATTATACCATTTTTAAATTGGCCGCTAAAGTTTTATATGGGACAATTACAAAACACACTGATTCTTTTAACAATGCATTGGCGCAAAAACATTTTGGAGGTGCAATTAAGAGAAGAAAGCTTTATAGAGTCAAAATATAACTGCACACTCACTTCATCATGAAATGCTGAAGTAATTGTGTAGTTATATTTAGCCTCTAACATACACACCGAGCAAAGCTATCAGGCCATTCACAGCGTGATTTCTAGACTGCCACAAATACTGCCCTAACAAAATACAGATTTGTACCTGTTATTTTAATTGGCCTTTAGTTTGAATTTAGCTTTATTGTATGGTAAAAAAAATGTTTACCTTGCCAAAGCATTGACGAGTTCATTGCTCTAATGGTGTTGTTGAGCGCTCCAAACGTGAACTTTTTTGACAGTAGCCTACTCTGATCTGATGGCATATAGGAATCGTCAGATTGACAGTTCTCTGATCCAATAGTGTGGGGGAACTAGTGGGGGCGGCAATAACATTTTTTGGGGTAGCTGTTACACCCTTTACACACAAACATCTAGTGGCAGATATGTGCTTATTGGCGCCCCCCTACTGATGGCGCCCTAGGCGACCACCTAGTTTTCCTATGCCTAAAAACGGCCCTGGTTACAGCACAGACATTGTTTAGTTAGAAAGTCTGTCTAACACAAGTTCTTGCTGTGTTTTTTAATTCTTTAAAAACACTTTCTCCAGTGTCAAATGCTGTTCTTTTTAACTTTCTCACACTGTAAACCCGAATAAGTTGGGCTTAACTAGTTACATAACATTTTTGAGTTATGATGTTTCCAATTTTAAGTAAGCAGAACTATCAAGTTTTGAGTTTGTAGTACTCATGCATGTTAATTGCTCCTATCTTGAAGTGCTGAGTTAGCTAACTCATACATTTTGATAGCAATTAACATAAAATATTTAGTTATTCACTTTTTTATTTTGAGTTCCTGCAAATCAAATGGGTTATTTACTTCACTGTAAACATTAATAAGTTGTAAAAAAAAAAAAAAAAGCAAAGTAAAAAAAAAAAAAGTTAAGAAACTCAAAGTAAGATTTTGATTTTGTACTTGAAATATTTGAGTACACTAATTGATTGAGTTATCTCAACATGCATATTTTGCTAGCTATAAAAAATGCCAATTTGCTAATTTTCTAACATGTTAACAATAGCATAGTACATAATTTACAGAATGAGTACAGCAACTTAAAACATGTAACTTACAACCTAGTAGCATGTGTCACTTGTCACCATGATGGTAACTCTCCAAAAACCCACATGAACAGAAACTCTTCTAAATTAGCATAACAAAACAATCAATACTAAATCTCATTATCATTAAACTTGCACCAAAAAAAACAAAAACATTATATACCGCTTAATTTGAGCTTTTACTGATTTTGCCATGGGCAAAGCATGCTGGGAAATAAAAAAATCCCAGCCCAGTTTCAGTTAAACTTAAGTTAGTCTAAATTAAATGAATTGACCATTCGCAAAGACCCGCCCCCTTTAGTTACTGTTGCTATGTCCGACAAGCTATGGCGCTCTTGCGCCACACACACGTTCTCATGTAGAAACAATACATCGCGGAGCAAAGAGGACACTGACAACACGCCGACAGACAGACAGGACAAAGCACATTACTTTTGATATGAAACAAAGTCTCAACTTTGAAATTGTCTTTTTTTTTAAGAAATTTAAACAATAAATACAGTTTTGTGGCTCTTTAATGTGTCGTGATTGCTGTTGCGCCTCAGTTAAAGCTGCTCGTGAACCGATTATCTCTTCCTTGTAGTTCATTGATAAGCACGAAATAAACATGAATGAACACTAAAAGAAATGTTGTTTCAACCGCGAAAAGACGTCAATACACACCGTTTTTCCAAGTTCAAGTCAACCAACGTTTGTCAGACAAAACGGCAGATTCGGTGATGTGATTGGTCAGGTCGCCTGCACTGTAAAAAAAAAATCAGGTCTCCAATTGAAAATTTTCTTGTGACCGATCACATCTAAATTTTTTAGTTGGCCAAATTGAATTTCTGTGAATTAAATTGCATCAATTCACAGAAATTCAATTTGGCCAACTGAAAAATTTAGATGTGATCGGTCACGTCTCCAATTTTTAATTGGAGACCTGATTTTTTTTTACAGTGTGTCAGTCAAACTTATGGCGAAGACACTGAAACAGTTCAGTTTACTTGACATATGTCAGTGCTGTGAACTCGAAAGAAAAAGAAAGTTCTAAATATTCATAACAGTTTATTTAACTGAACATATTTGTATAATTTAAGTTTGTCCTACTCAAACCAATTATTTAGCGCTGCTTCCTGTTGTAACTTCAACCGATGGTGTCACTGTTGGACATTTTCTTTTACAATGATATTAAAAAGAGAGCAAACTTAAATTCCATGCTTTTCATATGTTTCTCCCCATGTGTGTTCACTTTCATAAGACATCTCACAATGCCACACATTTTGCTCAGATTGGTATTTTGCAATCGAAATGCAGAAGTCTTAGTATGAATTCCAATACCAAATGATCTGATCTGTTATCCACATTCATTTAGCTACTCTCCTTGGATGTTCTCAATTTTTTCTATTTTCTGCTACATAATTTTGACAGAAACATCTGAGACCAAGTTGATGTTTAAATATAGGAGAGCTCCGTTAAGTCTTCTGTCCAATAAAAGAGCAACCCTTGAGCAATAAAACTTTGCTCTAGGTGTGCGTGTGTGAATGTTGGCCTTGTACTGAGAGTGTCTCTGGGAAGAGGCCTGTCATGGCTTCACACGCACACAGGCTAAATAAAGACAAACTGCGGTTCAGCCACCAGTGACTCTTTCCAGATGACACGGCGGTTAAAGAGGTGTGGGTAACTGGTTCAGAGATGGAGTCTGTAAAAAATATATACAATTTTGAATGATATTGGTCAGTTTGCTAGTATGTATTCGGTATGTTTTGTCATCATATTATTATCTAGGATTCTTTGGTATTCTCTAAGTGCTTTAGTACAGTATTTGTTTGCATGTCCAACTGACTTCATCCACCTGTCAATCTCTGTTTCTGTGTCTATATGGACACTTCACCCTCAGGCTACACAGACTATATGAAATATGTATATGTATGTGACTAGAAGATATGCGGCTGGGGGGATACTGAGGGAAGCACATCAGGTTCAAAAGAATTCTCTTGTCCTACTCTGGATCTCTCTGTGGTAGAGCGCAATGGAAATCATGAGGCTGGTTTTTCGGATGCACCCTTATATAGGCCATGCTGTGATTAAAATGATATGCCAGTGAGATGCTGGGAGCAAGATATTTACATATGAATGCTGCATTTTTTATTTCTCTTGGTCTAGAATACCCCTGTTCTGTTTGGTTGGTGTGAAAGTGGTTTTCCTGATATTGAGGGGGGATAAGTTACTGTTCATGTGACTTTGGTACAGACAAATGCAAATGGTGTGTAAATATTTGGTGGACTTAAATCCAGCTTAAATCCAGTTTATGTTGCTTTGGTGTGAATTTAAATGTAATATTTTCCAATGCCCGATACCATGGCTGTGTTACTGATGGTTTATATAATAATGATGCACTACATTCAAAAGTTTGGAGTCTGTAAGTCTCGTATGCTCACCAAGGCTGCTCTTATTTCATTAAAAGAGGTAAAAACACTAATATTGTGAAATATTATTTTCTAGTTTAATATATAGTACATTGTTTTTTATTCCTGTGATGCAAAGCTGAATCATTGGCAGGCATTACTCCAGTCTTCAGTGTCACATGATTCTTTAGAAATAATTTTAATATGCTTATTCGGTGATCAAGAAACATCTTTCATCATTTGGTGCTTTATATTTTTGTGGAAATCACAATAATTATATATTATAGATAATAATTTATAGACAGATTATTTGATAAATATAAAATTAAAAGAACAGCATTTATTTGAAATCATGTAATATTGTAATCAATTTCTTCAAAGGTGCTGTATGTAAGAATGGCAGCTAGTGGTTGAAATGTTACTGCAGTCCAAATTCAAAATATAGTTTGCCCCGCCCCCTCCTCATCAGACTCGGCGCTCATGCGGCTTTTTAGATCAGGTAGAATCTGCGATCTCTGACCCTGTTTGTTTGCTGGCTTCCATGGCAGCAATATGCTGTGTTTTCCTCCAATTGGCAACCTGTAGTGTCGAAATACGATTGGGTAAATTGTAGGGGTGTAACAGTACACATATTTGTACCAAACCGTTTCGGTACAGGGCTTTCGGTTCAGTGCACAAGTGTACCGAACGTTTCCAAATGCAATATTTAACAGTTAACAGTCGCTTGTTTTAAGCGTGGAACGCACTTCAAACCTAGTTCCAACATGAACATATTAAGTATTCAGTCCATTTTATCATGAAATTCAAACGAAAAATGCAGTTTTGACGCTCTTTAATGTGGCGTGACTGATCACTGTATAGAGGCGTCAGTTCAAGCGGCAGCGCGACGCACGTACGCTTGAACGAGATCATCTGTGAATGCGATCAAACATCTCTTCCTAAAGAATAAACATGAATGAACATCTGAAGGTATGTTGAGGATACATTACAACTTACTGTCACGTATCATATGTGGTGTAATCGCTCAATCAGTGTTTCATCAGCGGAAAGACCTCAATATAACTGCCTTATGTGAAGTTTACATGTTTGTATGTTATTTAAGTGTTGATAATTATACCTAAAAATAAATAGCTACTGAATTTAGGCTAATAGTTTGGGCTCGGTTGTTAACCTTTAATATTAATGTGCAAGTAAGGGAAACCTATATAGTTTACAGCAATATCTTCAAATACATTTTTGTTATAATTTAATTCATTTAAGGACAGAAACTGTTTTTTTTCTTCAGTAAATCACTGTTTAATAAAATAAATAAATAAAAAGCAATTTCGTAAAACTGCTGTACCGAACCCGTACCGAACCGTGACTTCAAAACCGAGGTACGTACCGAACCATCAGTTTTGTGTACCATTACACCCCTAGTACATTTGCAACGTGCGTGATTGCACATATCAAAACAAAAACAGACATTCCGCACGGAACGCACATTTCAAAGCAAAATAACTGGCTGTAGCATTGTTTTTCGGAGAAACGAGTATGTGAACTTAGCATGTTCCTCAAATATCTACAAACATATTATGATATTTTTATGCTTTAGTACAGTCAAAAATGTACATACAACACCTTTTAAAAAAAAAACCCTTTTGAACGGTAGTGTAAATAATAGTTTAACAGCAAATGAGAAGCACACAAATTAAACGAAATAAACTGTAAATATTTTACACAAGAATATTTCTATTCTTTATAACATTTTCTTTCTTTGTTTTTGAATACTATTTTAAATGTTTTATTTATTACTTATACCTTTTGATACATTTAATTAATATACATATTCATAAATATTTAATAACATAAAACAGAAGTATTTGATCATTTGATAAAGCTTGTTATTAGATTTCTATCTATCTAGACAATGGTTATCAGCCAATGATATTATCTCAAAATGGCCTATTCAGATAGTCTTATCAATAGGACAAATACTTCAATAACACAGCTGTTACCTGGCTACAGTGGTACTCATGGATCATATCCAAAAGTTCAAACATTAAGCTTTGAGTTTGGACCAAGAAAACTGCTTAGATTATTTTCTCATGAAAAGCTAAATACAAAATCTTGGCCTGCATTGCATTAGAATTTGTGCGTGTGTGTGTATATTTGGTTGTGTTTGTAAACACATCACACCTTCGGTTCTCTTTAATGAGTCTGAAGCATAATCACTCATTATGAGAGCGAGAGAGGGAGTACCAAAGGTGCCCGTACTCTAATAGATACCACATAGCTTGCGTTTAATTATGGATGTTAACCTCTGGGCAGCGTGTACGCGCATATGTGTGTGTGAGATACTCACTAATGAGTTAAGAAGTGTAATTCTCTGCGTGGCGCTTGTGCAGGGCCTTTTGTGACACAAGCCACCAGACCCTTTTTGGCTTCTCGACAACCTGTCGCCAAAACAACTACCACAGGCCCTCGGGAAACCCTGTCTGACCCCTCTCGTTCTTCTGCACACTCACGATAACAAGCACAGGAGAAGCAAAGAGACCATAATTGCAGTGTATCTTCCGAGAGCGTACAACCTCCTGTCTCGAACCCCTCCGACAGGCTTTGTTAAAAAAATGTCGAGAATTTACAGCTTTTCACTGTCTACATCTAACGTCAGCACCCATTAGGGTAGTTTTTCTTTGAAGACTTGCAGTGGTAATCTGATACTTTTTTTCAAAGGCCTCTCATAAAACTTTATCTTTCCACCCACTGACTCTTTCGTTTCTGTCAATTAACATATGTGTCCCATAAGCCCCTGTACAATTTACACAATTTGGTCTCAGAGTACTTGCTACCGGTCTACTCATGTAAGCTTACAGGAGGGCATAATGCCCTCTTTGCTGCCATTTACTGCATCAGTAATAGAGACTCTGTGATCTTACTGTTGTATATCTGCTGCGCTCTGCCCCTCGGAGGCCCATCAGAGTGCTCCATTGACGGATCATTAAGGCTTTTAGTCGACCAGATCATTTGTTTTCTAATGAGAGGGAGAAACACGAGCCCTGATACTCATCGATGATCAATGTCTTCTGCCCGTTTTAACTGTTTCACTCGTTCTCAGCTTCTCTCTCTCTTTCTCGCTGTCTGCATCTTTATCTCTCTATCAGAGATAAAAGTGCAGTTCGAAACGCTTGGGAACAATTAGCCTCACCCGTCTAATCAGATCTCTTGTGTGCGGCTCCTTCCACCTCATTTTCATAAAATTTGGTGAATATCTCGAACGTGCATCACATTAATGCCCCCTCCTTTTCTTCCTCTTGCGTCTTTTCTCTCTTGTATTTAATACTTTACAGTGGCTGAATCCTAATTTGCATGCTATCCACCGTAAATATTATGCAAGATTAGGATTAATGCATCCTGAATCATAGTATGCATGAAATAGTAGGCCTATCTCAAAGCTCCACAGATGGTGGAATATTTCCAGTGGATTTGCAAAGTACGTGCATTTGTTTGGCTATAATCTGTGTGCGCTTTTTGGACTAAAATGGCCCATTTGGCATTATGATGGTTCTCACAACTTATTCAGTAAATGTATGAACTTCAAAATTAAACCTGCACTTTTTCTCTTATTAAAAAGTTTTATGCATAAAGAAATGTGTAGTTTTATTCATAAATAACTGTGTAGTAATGCTTTCGAGTCGGGCATCTTGAAGCCAATACAGAAGTGACATACACTGCAATTCATCGACTGGCTCCAGAAGGGAGCAGAATCTCATTGAGCTCCATGTTAAAATGCCCAACTTTACAGCAGATTAAAACATGTTTACAGCCTGGTACAAATTGTGGTTTTGGTCTATACGGCTAATTTTGCCCTTCATGACAACTGTGAGGGGGTGATTTTTTTTTATAACTCATTCATTTACATTATATAAAGCCTTACATTTCTGCATAATTAAGGGCGTGGCAACTTTGAGTGACAGGTGGATAGCCATTTATCTGCTGTCTGTTAGTCATCGTGTCACTTCAGCTCCGCCCACGTCCCGCCTTTTTGCCCATTTTCTGTTATCCGGGAATGACGTGCGATGACATGCTGCCAAGATGGCAACGGCCATCTCGTCCATACTTTGCGCTTCAAAACTGCTCATCAGAATCCTATGGGTGATGTCACGGACACTACGTCCATATTTTTTTACAGTCTATGATCAATGCACATCTCCTTATCCAATTCTATGGATAATTTTTATATATTTAAATTCCAATTTTGCTTATATGAAAGATTTTTACACCGAGTGGGTGGGATATATTAGGCAGCAAGTGAACATTTTGTCCTCAAGTGTGTTAGAAGCAGGAAAAATGGGCAAGTGTAAGGATTTGAGCGAGTTTAACAAGGGCCAAATTGTGATGGCTAGACGACTGGGTCAGAGCATCTCCAAAACTGCAGCTCTTGTGGGGTGTTCCCGGTCTGCAGTGGTCAGTATCTATCAAAAGTGGTCCAAGGAAGGAACAGTGGTGAACCGGCAACAGGGTCACGGGCGGTCAAAGCTCATTGATGCAGGTGGGGAGCGAAGGCTGGCCCCTGTTGTTCTGATAGAAAGGTGTCACGATACACAGTGTATCTTAATTTGTTGCATATGGGGCTGCATAGCCACTGACCAGTCAGAGTGCCCATGCTGACCCCTGTCCACCGCCGAAAGCGCTAACAGTGGGCACGTCAGCATCAGAACTGAACATGGAGCAATAGAAGAAGGTGGTCTTGTCTGATGAATCACGTTTTCTTTTACATGACATGGATGGCCAGGTGCATGTGCGTCACTTACGAACACATGGCACCAGGATGCACTATGGGAAGAAGGCAAGCCGGCGGAGGCAGTGTGATGCTTTGGGCAATGTTCTGCTGGGCAACCTTGGGTCTTGCCATCCATTTGGATGTTACTTTGACACGTACCACCTACCTAAGTATTGTTGCAGACCATGTACACCCTTTCATGGAAACGGTATTCCCTGGTGGCTGTGGTCTCTCTCAGCAGGATAATGCGCCCTGCCACAAAAGAAAAATGGTTTAGGAATGCTTTGAGGAGCACAACAACGAGTTTGAGGTGTTGACTTGACCTCCAAATTCCTCAGATTTCAATCCAATCGAGCATCTGCGGGATGTGCTGAACAAACAAGTCAGATCCATTGAGGCCCCACCTCGCAAATTACAGGACTAAAAGGATATGTTGATAACATATTGGTGCAAGATACCACTGCACACCTTCAGGGGTCTAGTGGAGTCCATGCCTCGACGGGTCAGGGCTGTATTGGCAGCAAAAGGGGGACCAACACAATATTATGCCTGATCAGTGTATTTAACAGGTACAATAATCAACAAAACCAAAATATATATATAAAGTATATAAAATAAAAAAATATTGCAGTATTTATTATAAATTATGTATCAATGTATAAAACAATGAATGCAATTCTGCCATCTGCAATTCAATTCAATATACTTTTAAATATATTATGTAAGATTTATTTGCAAATTCAACAGGATAAATATCTAATCACCAGTGCATGAAGAACATAGTAGAAATATGGAAAATGCCACTGTATTCTGTTTTTCTTCTTTGCTTTCGTTTTCAATCGAGGAGATAAAACTTCTTTCTTTAGATTAGTGAAACCAGAGAGATACTGCAAACCGTCTGCCTAATAGATCATTCTGACAGTTTAATTTTAATGCTTAATTATCATTCAATCTTATAATTGTATTATCCAACCGTTCAATTAATTTGGTCTATATTTACACCGATGATTAGGATCAGAATCGAAATTGTAGTCGCTGACTCCGTGTCGAAAGTAACCGGGCTATCTGTTGAGGTAGCTCTCCTGATATTCCTCCTCCTACGGGAATGGGATATCAGCTCCATCTGCTCCCGGCATCTTTCCATTAGATGAACGAGCACTCTTAGATGAGATTGAGTGCATGGACCCACTTTAAATGACCGGACACAACTGTGCAGTGTGTTACAAAATGAGCTTACACATACAGACATGACTAGAATTCAAATGGATGCATCTGCTTAAGTCTGATGAAATCTAGCCTCAGCCTCAGATGAACTGTTGGCTGAACGTCTGATGCATAAAGCACACAAAATTGGAAACACTTCAGGAGTTTCGAAGTCAAAGCCGTGTTGACGCCAAACCCCCTCACGGAAGAAGAAAGCCGTCGTGTTTACAACTGTGACGATGAGCGCTTATTGGGATCAACTAAATTCTGGATTTTCAAATGTATGTGATGTATAGTTTAAAAAAAGTTGTACACCTGGGTCTGTTATTGTGGGGAGGGTGACTTTACATTTTCACTCCCCTAAACATGATGCTGATAAAAAAAAAAAACTGCTTTACATGTCGGTCAGACATCCTTTTCGGTGGTTCTTGGCCAAAAAAGCTGCGATTGAGTCCAGACCTTCAGACTCAATGTGAGACTAGATGAAATCAAGCTTGTAAGTTAGACATGTGAATCTAAATGTTTTATATACATATTTCTCATGGGAAAAAAATTGCTGGTTCGATCCCAGCAGTCACCACCAGTGTGTCCTTGAGCAAGGCACTTTACTCCATGTTGCTCCAGGGGGATTGTCCCTGTAATACGGGCACTGTAAGTCGCTTTGGATAAAAGCGTCTGCCAAATGCATAAATGTAAATGTAATAACCAATCGCTAACGCTTAGTTGCGATGTATGTCATGCGCCGTTCGCCTTTATTTCTCACATGGAAGTCCATAAAAATAAATGCGCAGCCACCTCAGTGATAAAACCTTGTGCAGTCGGATTGTGATTTATTCATGGTGGAGGGGAGATCGGGAACGCGCTGCTCATGTGGTCCATAACATTGTATGCTGTAAACAACGGCCCAATTCAAATGTTTACATGCTTTTCTTCTTTTTATTTTTTGAGCGGTGATGAAATATATTGCTCTTGAAAATACTTGCCAGCATTTAAAAAAAATACAAGTCTAGAAATGCATCCACATTACAGCGAAGCGCAACCGCACGGTGCTCTGCAGTGGTCAAAAAGGATATAAACAGTGAATTTTGAAGTGATATATTCTTGAAAACTCAGCAATTAAATTACCACACGACCTTGGTGTTTGTCTAAAACAGTAGGTCATTTGGCCGGGATTTTTACGCGGGTGGTGGGAGACGGACGGCAATGAAATCACTGTCTAGCCCCTGTAAATGATGACAATACCTTCCGACCCCACGAGAAACAATTACCAACTCCTTCACCACTAACGGAGCGAGCTGAAAAATCTAACTTTTCCCGGGACAGAACATCATGGCCACCAACAAAACTCAGCAAAGATTGTTCTTGCTCCAGCTTTAACTTCTGGATATTCGGCAGTGGTGCTACACCGGAATGAATGGCTTCGCTCGCATCTTTTTCTCAAACTAGCGCACAACATCAACGTCATCGTTCTCAGCCACTCCCTCTGTTCGCTGATTGGACCGGTAAAAATGTGTTCAGAGAAAACCTAAGAATATACCGCAGTCCCAGACGGAGTTCTGAAGGAAAATTAAAATTGAGCGGAAGTGCGTAGGAGGGCGGAGCCAGGCTAGGCCTATTATGCCCCTTTTAGTGAGTTGTAATATAGAGTTGTCCCCAGAATGTGTCTGTGAAGATTCAGCTCAAAATACCCCACAGATCATTTATTATACCTTACCCAAAATGCACATTTTTGGGTGGAAGCAACACAAATGAGCTGCTGCTCCCCATCCCCCTTTTCCAGAAGGGGGCTGTGCCTTTTTAGCTTCAGATACTCTGGCAACAACAAAACAGGAGACACAGTATGGGGGCATTTCCACAGAACGCATTTTTGCATTCCACTGTGCTGCTTTTCCATTATTTTCTATGTAAACTAATTTTTTCTTCTTCTCCCATTCAAGACCATTCACACATGACGCGTACAGTGGAAAATGCAAGGTGTTGAGTCACGTTGTTACATATGAGAGTTTTTTTAGACGCTGTTAAACATGTAAGATCGAGAGCAATGGTCAAACGCTTAATTTACATAGAAAAGCAATGGAATGGAAAAATGCCTTCTGTGTTCATGTATACACCAACGAGGAGATAAGCATGGCGGACTATCAGGGGAGGAGCTATAAGCTAATGGGGCGGGTACCATCCCCAGTTGTGGGCGGGGCCATCACAATGTATAGAAAATGCAAACAACTCATTTGGAGACACTGTTTATAATTTATGGGGAATATAGAAAAAGGAGTGATTTTTAGCAGGGTGGTTGTGTACACACACTGCCATCACACATTTATGTTCAAACACCCATGTAAAAGTGAATTTTGCATAATAGGTCCCCTTTTCAAATCTTTAATTTGCAAAATCTCTATATTATTTGACCATCTTGTTTGATTTATGCAGAAAGGTGTCAATATTTCTATAAAAGTTTTGAGGTTATGTATATTAATCCTCCTATTCAGTCTGGTCTGGAGTGCTTCAGGTTTACTCAATGGCACACAAGACAACAGGCAATGTTTGAAATAATCCATGTGCAAATATCAGCAGCAGGCTGAGGGCCCGGTACAGCAAGGGTCTGTGTGAGCATTAGCTGGTCTTGCTTACCTCGAGCAGGTCAAACTGTGTTTTCCCTCAGAACGGATTCCTTCTTTCTCACATTCTCTCTCTCTCTTCCTTTGTGTCTCTCTGCAGATGATGTTCCTCCATACTTTAAAACAGAGCCGGTCCCGAGTCAGTTGCACCTGGAGAGGAACCGGTTGGTTCTGACCTGTATGGCCGAAGGGAGCTGGCCTTTGGAATTTAAATGGATCCACAACGACACAGAGATCACGCGCTTCTCACTGGAGTACAGGTCAGTTTGTGTTTTCATGCCTGTTTTAAATTGAACTGATTTGCATTGCAGCATGATTTTATTTATTTTTTTGTATCCAAAAAATCTGTATCCTAGAACTGTCTACAATAGAATTGCATTAACCTTAATTTGACATGAAATGCGGATTCTATTTAGCGGCTGCTCTGGCCATTTTATTTCCCTTGCCTCACATAATTTTATTTCTAAAAAGCTTTTATTTTCATTATTATTTCATGATATGTTATGCGCTCCTTATATATTTATTTTAGTCATTTATGTACTTTTTTTTAAATGGATCTTTTTCACTATGTTTGTATTTACACCAGGGACGTCGTTAGGCCTATTTTAGGGGGGCTGAAGCTACCCCAAAATGCTCCTAAGCCCCCCTAAATGATAATAAGAACAACAATAACAATTTGATTTATCAATAACCGTATCCTCATCCATATTTAGACACAACAAATTATATATATCCAGCTACAAAAAAATAGCCGAAAAGTCGGAAGTTGGACAGAAGTAGCCTAACAAAGAGTCGTTGTGCTATCAAAATGATGCACCGCATCTCATTGCATTGGTGTGAACTGTGGCAGCTTTCAGAGCATTGCAGACCGGAGCGCTACTGTAATTAACTGCCTGGAGGATTCATCTCGTCTCGTCGTTACCAAGGTTATAACCGTTAACGAAAATGAACGAAAACTAGGTGGGTTGTCGTTAACTGAAATAAAAATGAAAACTAGGCATTACAAAAAAAACGATAACTAACCAAATCTGTAGCTAATGTGTGTTTGGCAAAACTAAAATAAAATTATGATTAAATGTAGCCTACTTAGTTTTCGTCTTTATCAATGTCTTTCATAGAGCAAATAATGTTCAGATGCATTTCCGTTCCCTCACGCTCTCTCTCTCACATAGCCTACACGCACGCCACACACACATACACGCGCGCACACACACACACACCGCCGTCTTCATGAGAACGAGTGTTCGACGTTGTAAGCAAGTTCGCGAAAGGTTGGTATCTCGTGAACACCTTTACACAATCACACATTAAAAAGTGGTATAAAAATATTTTTAATTCAGAATATATTTTTGTCAGTGTGTTAATGTCGACCCGAGAAGCGATTGCTACTTTAGAAAGTTAACTAGTCGCAAGTTTGAGGTAAAATGCACTTGGGTTGTCGATGTCAAAACATAGAAGCTGTGATTAAAATATTAAATAATGTTTTGTCATTAGGCTATTGTATAGGGTAAATTTAGTATAGGGTGTGAAAATTGTACAGCTGTGGTATTTGTAGCCTATAGGTTTAGCTCAATTTAGGTTTAGCTGTATATTTGTATTTTAGCTCAAAAATGGGTTGAATACATGAGGTTCTGTGTAATTAAATAGCATTATGTGGACAACTTATCTTAAATAGGCATAGAGAGGAATAGTATGCTATTACTTTATCATAAATTTACATGAGCAGACAGATAGCATTTAAGTAGTAACTCATAAGTGTAGCTCTAGATTTGAGTGCAAAGATTTTGCAAACGCAAGTTACAAATACCCTGGGGGCTAAGCCCCCCCTGTCTTCCAATCCTAGTGACGTCCCTGATTTACACTAAAACTGAGCGTAACTTCAAAGTTTGCTTTTGATGTTTTCTGGTTTTCTAATGTCTTTCTTGAGTTTCAAACGCTTTAAATATGCAGTTATAGTAATACTAAGATAAATATATATTATAAAATAGCCAATGGAAAGTCGGTTCCTGTTGAGAAGAGTTTTTGTTGATACTATGAAAGTCAGTGGAGTCCATTGTTGTCTTGGACCCCATTGACTTACTGTATATATAGACAAAAACAAACGTTAACTTTCATTATATGAACAAAGTCATACAGGTTTGGAATGACATGAAGGTGAGGAAATGTTGACAGAATTTTATTTTTTATGTATGTATAGCATTTATTTGCAACCCGTTCTCACTCCCAAGGCGTCAAAATCTGAAGCATGGTCAAGTGCCTTCCGCGTCGCAACGAAGACGCTAAAGTCACCCCTAGGCGTCACTATATCGACGCGCTGGGTGCTCCATTAATTTCAGTTGTTTACCCAATGTGTCAGATCAAGTCACATTTTATTCTTTGCATTTGTAAAAGCATACATGATTTTATTCATATTTAAAGGTTACTTTTATATTTTGGAGCAGCTAACCCAACTCCTACCCTAAACCTACACACTCCTAAACAATCTTAAACACGTAACAGGCAAATACAAGTACAGTCACAGGTATTTATTGCAAAACCTGACCAAAAACAGTATAAAAGTATTAACTCATGTTGCATTCCAAGTCTTCTGAAGTCACACGATGTCTTCATGTAAAGAACAGAGTTGATCTTAATGTTTTAATCGTTGAAATGATGATACCGCCACTCCGTGAACGCGCTCATTCATATGTCATTCAAATAATACACAAATCATTAGCATGACACAATCGGTCACAAAACACACGAAAGCCAATGACATTTTACAATGAAAGCTGACGTAATGACATAATTGGTCACGAGACATATGAGATCCAATGCAATTTCACTATGAAATCTGACATAACGGGTGGCAATATTTGAAATTTAATGTGTTCATGATCTTCTGCGGATGGAGACACTGATCGCTTTTGGGGATTTCCTTCACACAAATCAATCGCTTGGGCTCGGAACACTTGGAATATGTTAAAACGTGTCTAGATAGCGCAAATAAAATTATGCTGGCTGATTAAATTGAGAATCACAGTCCAACATGTCATAATGGCAAAATCATAACCCAATGTATGATCATCATGATGATAACGTTCCCATGCCCAACGCGTCTGTGTCTGACGCCAAAGGTTTCTCATTTAAATGAATGGAGCACCCAGCGCGTCGATATAGTGACTCCTAGGGGTGCCTTTAGCGTCTTTATTGTGACGCGGAAAGCACTTGACCATGCTTCAGATTTTGATGCCTTGGGAGTGAGAACGGGCTGCAACCTGGCACTGTTTAGACAGCATAACTGTGTAGAACATGTAGAGGTTATTTATATATTTATTAGGGCTGTCAAACAATTACTCGTGATTAATCACATCCAAATTCAAAGTTTGTGTTTACATAATATGTGCATGTGTACTGTGTTATTATGTATATTTGAATACACACACATACATGTATATATTTAAGAAATATTTGCATGTATATACTGTATATATTTAGGTCATTATTATACATACATATTATACATACATATTATACATACAATATAATATTTATATTTATACATAACATTTATATACACAGTACACACACATATATATTAAGTAAACACACACTCTTATTTTGGATGTGATTAATTGCGATTAAACTTTGACAGCACTAACATCTATTTTCTTGTTTTTTGATATTCTGAAAAAAAAAATCTATATTTGTTTTTTCAGTAAAAGTTCTGAACGTAACTTCAAAGTTTGCTTTTGATGTTTTCTGGTCTCTGGCCTTATTGGATTTCAAACCCTTCATACGTATATGCATCATATATAAATTATAAAATACCCATGTGAAGTCATGTTTTGTACCAATGAATTCCTGTTGAGAATAATGTTGAAAGAAAATACGTTTTTATTTTCATTTAACTTAAAGGGATAGTTCACCCTCATGTCTTTGTTTTGTTCATACAATAAAAGTCAGTGGAATCCAGTGTTGTTTTGGACCCCATTGACTTATATATATAGACAAAAAAATTCTTTCATTATGTGGACAAAATCATACAGGTTTAGAAAGACATGAGTGGGAGTAAATGATGGCAGAATTTTTTTTAGGTGAACTTTCCCTTTAAGGGGTTCTCATCTCTGGCCCTC
Organism: Romanogobio albipinnatus; assembly: GCA_023566225.1. Lineage (NCBI taxonomy): Eukaryota > Metazoa > Chordata > Actinopteri > Cypriniformes > Gobionidae > Romanogobio > Romanogobio albipinnatus. Next base: position 10,201,562 of record CM042257.1, read on the forward strand.
GAGGTCCACTTTCATGCATAGTTTTGCTCCAACCCACATCTCAACAAGTTAATCAAGGTGTCAACGATTGCTAGAAACATACAGGCAGAGTTTGATCAAGGTTAGAGCTAAACTCTGCAGGAAAGTGGTCCTCGAGGGCCAGAGTTGAGAACCCCCGCTTTAAAGGGATAGTCCACCCATCATTTACTCACCCTCAAGTTGTTCCAAACCTGTAGAAATTACTTTCTTCTACTGAAAACAAAAGAAGATATTTTGACGAATGTTGGTAATACAGTTGATGGGACCTCATTGACTTCAAAGTCAGTGGGGCTCATCAACTGCTTGGTTACCCATATTCTTTTCTTTTTGCTGTGTACTTTTTTGGGGGTGGGTCGGCTATTTTGAAGTTATATTTTGCTGAGTCATTAAAAAAGTAGGAAAATCTCTCCCTATAGCCATGAAAGTAACCAATATGATGAATTTTAGTTTTATTAGGTCATAATCCCTATAATAGTGATTGTGATTAGAACAGCAGGAATGTGATGACATAAATTGTTCCATCTTTAATTGGTAAGGTGAGGATTCAAAGAAACAATTATTCAGTGTTTGAAAGCAGGAATTCACTTTTAAAGACGATTGTATCTGCCATCAAATGTGCTCAGGTCATCCAATTCAGACTTTTTTTTAATTAACTATACTCTGAATATAATGTAAACTCTGGAGCTGTGGTGAATGGAGTTTTAATTAAAAAGATAAAACTGGCTGATTAAACTGAAGGACAGGATGGTGTACAGATGGTATGCTGGTCACTGTGCTGTTCTAAAGCTTCCCATCAGTTCTGTCTCTTCTCACTTTTACCTTATTATCACTAAATTCCAGTTCCAGGCAAGCTCTTTAACAGTGACTATGTATATATGCACACGAATATTCAGATAAAAAAAATAAAATTCTGTCATCATTTACTCACCCTCATGTTATTCCAAACCTGTATGACTTTCTTTCTCCTCTGGAACATAAAAGATGGTATTTTTAAAAAAGCTCAGTGTTTTTCTATCCATTCCATGTTTGGACCCCAACTTTCTTCAGAATATTATCTTTTGTTGTTCCATAGAAGAAAGAAAGTCGACATGAGGGTGAAAAATCATGGCAGATTGTTCATTTTTTGGTGAATTATCCCTCTAAAACATATGCAAACCAACCATACATGTGTTCAAACAAAAATAATTGGTGTTTTGAGACACGGAATTGTGAAAAATCAAACCACATTTTTAAAGCAAAATGAAACAAGAGAAATGAAAAAAAAAAAAAAAATCCACAAATTAAACTCTTATGGCCCTATTAATTTCACTCTGGAGTGTTGAAGTGCAGAATTGATTAAAAAAATGAATTATAAATAAGAAAACAGATAACTAGTAAGTATATCTAGAATATAACATGGTCAATCTCAAAATGTCTTAATTGTACTGGCTATGTGTATTTGTATGCTTAGATGCAAATACATAAACAGAAATGTATTTATTTATTTATGTGTATTCACAAAATGTAGTGTCTCTTCTTGTTATGAGCCCCAGCTTATGAAATCAAGCACATCTAGAGGTCGAGGAGATCATTTAAGGTCAGTAACATTGATCAGAACCAAGACTTGGAACTGTAATACATAAAGAAACCCAGTTGTCAGATGTTTGTACACACTTGTGTTTGTGTGGCATGTCTACTGTGTCATTGGCGTCCTCCCTTATGACACGTGAAGGCGTTTGAAAGCAGGTGGGTCAGCAAAGCCGAATGATAATTTGGCCATGAATGCTCTTCTATGCAAAGGGAGAAAGAGAGAGAGAGTGATGAATCGTCATTTAAAAGCATCCCAGCTCTCACAATGACCTTTCCTTTCCAAGCCCCCTGACATATAAATGTGTGTGTATGTGTGTGCGCGCTTCTCTCGTACTCAAATAATACTTTCCCAAATGAGCTCAATCAATTGTTGTCTGGCAGTCGTGTTGTTCTCTAATGCCAGCTCAGCTGACTCTGCTACTGTGGCGCTAATGACATCAGCCTGGGCATCCGATGAGCTCAGGCCTATTTAACACTACCAAGTGCTTTGCGGGATTAAATGCAGAATTTAAATGATTGTGTAATTTTTTTAGTGTAAAAAAAAAATGCAGAGACAATTAAGTAGGTAATTTGCTGTTCCCTTTCAAAAGCTAGACTCAAAGCTGCATAAGCTTATGCAAATGGGAAATGTCTTTGACATAACCAGCTGTGAAAATAGTGTGAAAACACGTCAATGATCTTGACCCAGAGGTATTTAGCCTATAGCCTCGGCCGGTGATGTCATATGCGCACCTGCTACACGAGGCTATAAATAGATGAGCTTCAGCTGGAGCCAGCAGGTCTTTTTGTTTTCAGACCAACTCTGTGTTATGGTGTTACAAAGTCTCTGAAAAAAGATCTCTCTCTTTCAAGACTCAACTCGAGATCTTTGTTAGGAGTTAGTTTTCAACATGGCAGTGTGCAGATTTCTCTCTCTCTCTCTCTCTCTCTCTCTCTCTCTCTCTCTCTCTCTCTCTCTCTCTCTCTCTCTCTCTCTCTCTCTCTCTCTTTCTCATCTCTGTTACAAAGAAACATTAGTGGAAAGAGTTCTAGTTAAATCTAATCAGTTGGAAACGAGTCAGCAGAGTAAAACGCTGTATATCCATGTTCTCTTTCAAATAACAGAATTGGATGCGCAGTAAAATTAGTAAACTAATTTATTTGTCGTCCTCCATGTTTTAATGGCGTGGTCTCCACTTCCGTGAAGGCGGGGTTGGCGTTCGTACTGTCACAAGTGACAGCAGTTACTTCCTGGTCCCCAAAAAGGTCCAATCTTAGATCTTCAAGTCTTAAACCGTGAAGCAGTTAAAGTACTCAGGGTTAAGATGTTACAGTGAAGGCGGTCGTGTCACATATTCAACATTGTGATTGGATTCGGCACGATTGATCCGAAGGATGCATGTATTCACATATAAAGACTGCCACAACACAGGAAGTTCCTGAGGTTCGCTCTTAGGGGCAAAAGCTTACCAATTTCGGGTCTTCCGTTCGGCTAGCCTTGTAACCGCACGTATACAAAATGCATGGATGTATTACTGGCTCCATTGGGATTCCGGGGCATTCACATGTTTAATTACATAGGCGATTGCTAAAATTAGCACAATCACATGAGATGGTGCTTCAACACAGAAACAGTGTGTTAGCTCATCTAGTTTCTCTAGGTTTGAGACTCAACACCAAGAAAAGTGTTCTTTCTCCTGCCCAGAGAACGACTTATCTAGGGTTTGTTCGGTTTTTGGTCACAAGGTGGGCACAACGGTTTCCAGCTCGAATCGAGACCATTCAGTATTCCCTGAGAAAAGTCAGGTTAGACCAAGATCTTACTGATCATCAGTACCAGAGTGTTAGGTCTAATGGCATCAGCATCCACGGGTTTCCCTTTGGGGTTGTTGCACATAAGACCGTTTCAGTTGTGGCTCAAAGCCAGAGGACTTAGGGCCAATCCTCAGGCAAATAAAGTGGCACGCCATGTGGCTTCGTACACTAACTATGTGGTTCAGACCCCGGTTCTTGCCTTGGGTCCCACTCTTGGCGTACCTTGTCGTCGCAAGTTGCTAACGACGGACGCTTCCCTGACGGGCTGGGGTGTGGCCTTAAGTGGTCGTCCAGCCCAACGGGAATGGGAGGGTCATCAACTCAGTTGGCACATCAACTGCCTTGAGTTGATGGCTGTATTTCTGGCCCTGAAATACTTTTTCCCCAAATTGAGGGGCTGTCATGTTCTAGTGCAGGTGGACAGTACAGCTAAAATCTCATATATAATCACCAGGGATGTCTGTGCTCACGCTATCAGAATAGTGAGACAGATTTTTCTCTGGGCTCAGAACAAGTTCCTGTCACTCGAGCAGTGTACATTCAAGGGCGGTTGAATGTGGGAGCATATTTACTGTCCAGACAGAGTTACAGATGGGGGGGTGGAAACTCCACCAAGAAGTTTTCAAGCAGATCTGGATCAGATTTTACAGAATGGAATGTCCTTGCTTCTCTCTGTCACCCTGCCCCGCTGGGTCTGGATGTGATGGTTCATACATGGCCCAAAATGCGTCTTCCAGTCCTCCTTCCAGTCGCTCTGCTCCCGGGAGTTCTAGCCAGGGTTCACCAACTAGGGTCTTGCTTCTTATTGATAGCGCTGCGTTGGTCGAACAGGGTTTGGTTCTCGGAGATAGTGTCTCTCCTCAACGGCTCGCCTTGGCCGATTCCGGCTTGGAGGAACCTTCTGTCTCAGGCAGAGGGTACGATATTCCATCCCAGGCCCGACCTGTGAAACCTTCATGTTTGGCCCCTGAAGAGCACCAACTGAGGGACACGGGGCTTTCGCCTGCAGTTATTGAGACCATCCTAAGTGCTAGGGCTTCCTCCACTCTGAAAGTTTATGCTAATAAATGGGGTGACTTTGAAGGTGGTGTACGACACATAATGTAGATTCAGTCAACTGCCAGGTTACTTCAGTTCTGGATTTTCTGCAAGAAAAGTTGTCATCAGGCACCTTCCCCTCCACTCTCAGGCTCGCTCGCTTCATTCGTGGGGCTAGGCGGTTGAGGCCACCTGTTAGAACCAAGATCCCTTCATGGGACTTAGCTTTAGTCCTCGAGGGTCTGGTTGAGACTCCCTTTGAACCGTTGGAATCCGCCTCTGACAAACTTCTAAAGATGTTTTTTCTTATGGCTATAACTTCTCTGTAAAGAACTGGGGACATGCAGGCTCTGTCAATATCGCCATTCTGCTTAAACTTTGCCCCAGATTTGGTGAAAGTGATTTTGCATCCCCACCCTGACTACCTGCCTAAGGTTCCTTTCTCGACTGTACATCATGTCACTCTTGAAACCTTCTGCCCTCCGCTGTTGACAACGCCGGATCAGGAGAAACTTCATAGACTGTGTCCAGTCCATGCTCTTCAGGCCTACATCCACCGCACTAGCCAGTGGCGTAAGTCAGAGCAATTGTTTGTTTGCCATGGGGGGCAGTAAGAGAGGTTCTGCCGCCACCAAACACTGTCACATTGGGTCAGGGATGCTATTGCTCTTGCCTATGAGGTGTGCGGTCAATTCTGGCCATATGTTTTGTCTTATTTTTGTTTAATTTATTGTTGATTATTAATGACAATCGATTGATGGCTGGTTGGTTGATTTATTGATAGATTGGTTGATATTTTTTTACTTCACCCAATTATGTACACACTACCATTCAAAAGTGTGGGAAAAAATTATACTTTTATTCAGAATGGATGCATTCAAACTGTTAAAACATGACAGTAATATAATGTTACAAAAGACCTAAATGCTGTTCTTTTGAACTCTTTTGAATTTCTCGATACGAAAAATGTATCGCAGTTTCCACAAAAATATTAAGCAGCACAACCAATTTCAAGCAGTCTCTTAAGCAGCAAATCAGCATATTCGAATGAGAAAAAAAATTCTTAGCGACTCCAAACTTTTGAACGGTAATGTAAATTAAGTAATTGTCTTATGAATCATTGTTGTATATTACGTTTTGATTTCTTGTTCTGCCCAAATGATATTGCAAAAAATAGATCCAAATTTAGTACGATATACACTAATAGTCTTGCCTCTTCAATAATTCCCACCACTCAAATCATAATACAGCCATAGGTTTGTATGTGCACAGTATAATTTTCACTTTAGGAATAACTATATTTACAATAAATATTGTAGATATTTATTTAATTGCCTTTTCTGAAGGCCTTGGATCATAACAATACTGTTTTAAGAGAAATAATAAAAAAAACAAAGAGATAAATGATTTTCAGACATGTTTTAAGGCCATTCTCTCTCCTTTCCATTCTTTTATCCGTTGGTTTGGTCTCCAGGTTTCACTCAATGGTTTTCATTTCTCGTGTTAAAATCTCAGCAAACAAGTTCCTCTCACGGCTGGTTCTCAGACCATATTTTCACATTAACAGGGACAATTTCACGCTGGATCCGCACAAATTAACTAGAGTTCAGTGCAATCATTTGCCTTGTCTGGAGGAGGGCAGAGACGAGTTACCACTGAGAGTTCTTGCAGAAATTCTGTGAAAGATCCTTTAATATACAATTGGCCCTTCTTGGTTTTGTTTTTACACTCTATTTACATCTACCTATATACGTAGATACATGCCAACCAATAAAAAACAGGAGTATATCAACATTTCTTATACAGTACAGTTCTGTAGTCAGTTTTTTTTTAGTTCTATAAAAACCTTGTACATTGATTTTTAGGACTGTATGATTAGGAAATGTGAAGTTGATACCATTAGAGGGTACGTGACATCACCGTCGGCCGGAGTGACTGTGGTTACGCCCACTGAGTGGCAAAAAGACTAAGTGGCAGCATTGGTTTTCAGCGTGAATGCCGTGAAAAACACTCAAAACACATCTAAAATGGGGAAAGGCAGCGAAACGTGGTTATAAATGCATTCACAGGCAAATTTGCTTTATGTATTTCCCCGACGTCGAAATCAGGCACATATAAATGTCTGGAACACGATTCCTGGCTGCATGTCAATATCAATGGATTACTGGATATTTGGTAAGTTGTAAAGAACACTATAGATTCTAACCTTGAGTTTAAACTGATAATTGTTTGTTTTACTCGTGTTTTTGCAGATTCCCCTATTAAATTCAGTCATGCAGCTTGGATGAGGGGGCATGTTCAGGCGTGAAAATGATGTCAATGCATATCCTCTATAATTTACAGTATATATTTATATATTTTAACACAGTAAACGGCCTATGGCGATCTAATTACTGTACGCTCTAAAAAAAAAAAAGGTTCTATATGGCACTAAAAGTGGTTCTTCATCGTAATCATAGAGGAACCACTTTTGGTGGTATATAGCACCATATGTTCTGTATATGGTAGTGGTGCTATATAGCACCTTAGCAGAAGAACCGCTGAAGCACCAAAATTGGTGCTATACAGCACTTAAAAAGGTTCTCCCATGTTTACGAGCGAAGAACCAATTTTAGTGCCATATAGAACCATTTTTTTTTTAGAGTGTATGTTATTTAAAAAATAACCACTTTTAAAGGCATTCAATGAGTAGTTCACGTAGGGACGCCTGGCACATTTTTTGCTAGTTTCAGCACGACACATATAATTTTCACATCCAGCGCCACATTAATGCACTTGCACCCATCTGTTTGCCCATGGGTGTGCTGGTCTGAAAGCGAGGTGTGTTCAGGCGCATTGTTGGCGCTTTGTTTTCTTGAGGCAACTGAAAACGACTGCGCCATTGACCAACAAAAATCTGATCGAAAGTTTTTTTTTGTTATTTAAAGGGCGCGTTAGTAAAATGCGCCTATAGGCGAGTGCACAACGCGTGTACACTCTGCTTATAACACAAACAGGGATGCAAAGCAGCACACAAACATGCCAAATATTAAATATAAAAGGATTCCTTGCTGGAGAAGCGTTCAGTCTTTCCGTAAATAGCGAATCCGCCATGGTGCAAGCTGAACTGGCTTTTAAAGGGAATGGGAGATGAGACTCTGATTAGTTTATTGCACGTTACATTACTCTGATTGGTTTATTGCCCAAAACACACCCATGACTCATTAAGAGACTATGTACAACCGTTCTGGGCCATGCGCCTGGTGCGGCGACAGTTTTTTATGTTGTTAAACTAGCAAAAGTGCACCTGCGCCATACTTTTCAGACCATGCTCTCAGATCGTTAAAAGAGGGCCCATTGACTCCTAGTCAAATAAACTGTGTACAGTTATTCTCCAGTACTGAAATAAACAGTGCTTTACTAGTATTTCTTATATAAGCAAACAATATTTCCTTATTTCTACATAACCGCCATTAGTGTCACCATAACAGCAAGTACCGCTGTTGTTTGGTTACTGAAAGGCTGTGCCATTCATCAACTGTATGCACAGATTATTCTATAGGCAGCAGATGTTATCAGTGCTTCCTGTAACAGCGCCTACAGGCTGAGACGATGTTGCGTTTCGCTCCCAGCAAATTGAATCACCTACAGCGTAGGTCTGTACAAAAAATATCTGCTTTCTTCCTTTCATTCTTTTTGCCTGAAACCATGCAATGTCAGAGACAGCACTGGAGTAGCAAAATGGTTCTGTTGTTTTCTTTTTTCATATAAACATTAGCGTGGTCTATTGTGATGTTTCTGGATGTCTGTTACCGGATACCAACACACTTACTGAGAAGGGCTTTCAGTCCAGACAATGCTAATGGTGTCTTTTCCGCACCTGAAATATGAGACTTCAAATCAGTATTCTTTCAGTATAACTGTGTGTGTGTGTGCATGTCTGGTGGTAAATCAGTGTATGCATGAGTGCATCCATAATCTGGTCTCCAGTAACCTCCCTATGGAACTGTTGCAGTCTGACCTTACATACATTGTTGAATATGTTCATAAGCAGGCAATTCATTCCAGGGTTGTGCGCCATTCAGAACTGAATCGAGAATGGGCTTTAAAATTCAACAGCTCAATTTGGACAGATTTTGGTTGCAAACTGAATACAGAATATAAGAGTACAAAGGTGCCTGTCCATTTTCTCAGTAGCCATGGATGAATATAAAACTATTGCTTTAAAGATGTTGTTCGATGCATGTTTAATGTTTAATTATTTTCAGAGCGAAGGGAGATTGACGTCATTCACAGTGTTTCATGGAAGTGGAGGGGTACTAAAGAGTTTTGACATGATTTGCTTGCTTCAGTTCTCTGATTGGTCAAGAATGTAGTTTTTCACCAGGAATTAACAACCTTGTAGCTCACAGTAGGTGTCTTTAAAATGTTTATTAAGTTATTGTTACAAATCAATTCCTCTATGAAAAAGAGTTGTCCCAGATGAAAGATGACCAATTATGCAGATTTCTGTGGTGTGGCTCCTAAAAGTCAAGTCCCCTTCATTTATATAGCTCTTTTACAGCACAGATTGCTTCAAAGCAGCTTTACAGTGAGAATAAGAAATTAATTGTGTTTTTGATTAAAAGTTTCTGATTAATTTCTGTTGTAAAACAGAATTTGGTGTCATTTAAACAACACCCTCTTCAATTAAAACAGAAAACCCCCAATGCGTTCCGGACCCAATCCACACGGCAATAGGCAACAGCATTCGGTGACCCGAGAACGCAAACGATGAAATAGGTTTGAAATAGTTTTGAAACTATACCATCATCATCCCTGCGCAACCCCTGAAAAGGCAAATCTATGAAAATGGCGATGACAAGCATTACGTGTTCAGCCTATAGGCAAACGCGTATGTGTTTTATCTGAAGGGAAGGGAAGGGAAGGGAAGGGAAGGGAAGGGAAGGGAAGGGAAGGGAAGGGAAGGGAAGGGAAGGGAAGGGAAGGGAAGGGAATGGAATGGAATGGAAGGGAAGGGAAGGGAAGGGAAGGGAAGGGAAGGGAAGGGAAGGGAAGGGAAGGGAAGGGAAGGGAAGGGAAGGGAAGGGAAGGGAAGGGAAGGGAAGGGAAGGGAAGGGAAGGGAAGGGAAGGGAAGGGAAGGGAAGGGAAGGGAAGGGAAGGGAAGGGAAGGGAAGGGAAGGGAAGGGAAGGGGGCCTTCACAGGGGAGTAAGAGTGAGAGAGGTCAGTGAGAGAGGTTCAAAGATGGCCGTTGTCACGGTCTTGCTACCAAAGAGATCCTTTTCTGACAATGTCATAAATTTTGCATGATCGTCTCACAGTGTGTTGTCTACTGACTAGCCAATCAAAATATTCCATATTCTCCTCTTTCGCTTCATCTTTTTTTTCAGCGCATATAAAACCACAATTGCCAACGTGTGATTCATCTTAATCTATTTGTTTACCACTAGCGCATGCTGATGACGTTTTATTATTCTATACTTGCGTCGTAGCCTACTATTCAATAGGTGTCATCGTACAGTCTACATACATGTCGTACCCAAGTTTATGGCATCCATGTCATAGAGTGTGATTTGTCTTATAGGATGTAGCAGGCATAAGACAGACTAAAGAAGAAACCAAACAGAAGAAACCAAACGATGAAACCAAACAGAACATAACTGTTACAGTATGATTGATCAACCCGTTCTCACTCCCAAGGCGTCAAAATCCGAAGCATGGTCAAGTGCTTTCCGCGTCACAATAAAGATGCTAAAGGCACCCCTAGACGTCACTATATCGACGTGCTGGGTGGTCCATTAATTTCAATGAGAATCCTTTGGCATCATACACAGACGCGTTGGGCATGGGAACGTTATCGTCATGATGATCATATATTGGGTTATGATTTTGCCATTATGACATGTTGGACTGTGATTCTCAATTTAATCGGCCAGCATAATTTTATTTACGCTATCTAGACACGTTTTAACATGTATAACCCAACCCCATTCCATCCCTAAACCTACCCATTTGTGTGGTATATAAAACACAGATATAACAGCAGAGTCGACTGCATGCACAATTTATTCAAAAGGTACAAATATTCTGAGGCCAAGCAATTGATTTGTGTGAAGGAAATCCCCAAAAGCGATCGTCTCCATCTGCAGAAGACAGAGCTGCCAACTTTTCAAAAAAGCTTAGAGTGAGATTTGGTGGGGCCAACCAAAATTTTGCCGCGTACAAAGCAAAAATTGCAACAACAAAAAATAAAATAAATAATATTATATATATATACAGGTCCTTCTCAATAAATTAGCATATTGTGATAAAGTTCATTATTTTCCATAATGTAATGATAAAAATTAAACTTTCATATATTTTAGATTCATTGCACACCAACTGAAATATTTCAGGTCTTTTATTGTTTTAATACTGATGATTTTGGCATACAGATCATGCAAACCCTCAATAAATTAGCATATTTTATCCGACCAATAAAAGAAAAGTGTTTTTAATACAAAAAAAGTCAACCTTCAAATAATTATGTTCAGTTATGCACTCAATACTTGGTCGGGAATCCTTTTGCAGAAATGACTGCTTCAATGCGGCGTGGCATGGAGGCGATCAGCCTGTGGCACTGCTGAGGTGTTATGGAGGCCCAGGATGCTTCGATAGCGGCCTTAAGCTCATCCAGAGTGTTGGGTCTTGCGTCTCTCAACTTTCTCTTCACAATATCCCACAGATTCTCTATGGGGTTCAGGTCAGGAGAGTTGGCAGGCCAATTGAGCACAGTAATACCATGGTCAGTAAACCATTTACCAGTGGTTTTGGCACTGTGAGCAGGTGCCAGGTCCTGCTGAAAAATGAAATCATCTCCATAAAGCTTTTCAGCAGATGGAAGCATGAAGTGCTCCAAAATCTCCTGATAGCTAGCTGCATTGACCCTGCCCTTGATAAAACACAGTGGACCAACACCAGCAGCTGACACGGCACCCCAGACCATCACTGACTGTGGGTACTTGACACTGGACTTCAGGCATTTTGGCATTTCCTTCTCCCCAGTCTTCCTCCAGACTCTGACACCTTGATTTCCGAATGACATGCAAAATTTGCTTTCATCCGAAAAAGTACTTTGGACCGCTGAGCAACAGTCCAGTGCTGCTTCTCTGTAGCCCAGGTCAGGCGCTTCTGCCGCTGTTTCTGGGTCAAAAGTGGCTTGACCTGGGGAATGCGGCACCTGTAGCCCATTTCCTTCACACGCCTGTGCACGGTGGCTCTGGATGTTTCTACTCCAAACTCAGTCCACTGCTTCCGCAGGTCCCCCAAGGTCTGGAATCGGTCCTTCTTCACAATCTTCCTCAGGGTCCGGTCACCTCTTCTCGTTGTGCAGCGTTTTTTGCCACACTTTTTCCTTCCCACAGACTTCCCACTGAGGTGCCTTGATACAGCACTCTGGGAACAGCCTATTCGTTCAGAAATGTCTTTCTGTGTCTTACCCTCTTGCTTGAGGGTGTCAATGATGGCCTTCTGGACAGCGGTCAGGTCGGCAGTCTTATCAATGATTGCGGTTTTGAGTAATGAACCAGGCTGGGAGTTTTTAATAGCCTCAGGAATCTTTTGCAGGTGTAATTTTGATTCAGATGATTAGGTTAATAGCTCGTTTAGAGAACCTTTTCATGATATGCTAATTTATTGAGATAGGAATTTTGGGTTTTCATGAGCTGTATGCCAAAATCATCAGTATTAAAACAATAAAAGACCTGAAATATTTCAGTTGGTGTGCAATGAATCTAAAATATATGAAAGTTAAATTTTTATCATTACATTATGGAAAATAATGAACTTTATCACAATATGCTAATTTATTGAGAAGGACCTGTATATATATATATATATATATATATATATATATATATATATATATATATATATATATATATATATATATATATATATATATATACACACACAAAATGCATCTATATGAAGCGTTGTAGGCTATACAGTAGCCTATATCCTATAGACACACACACACACACACAATTTTAAAGCACTATGTAGGCCTAGAGGCATGGTTTTGTCTAAATAGAACAAATTGATTATACATCAACCTACAGCATACTTTTACAGGGAAGAAAAAGGAAAAAAACTGTCTGTCCTGTCTGTTGCTCTTCTGTCTGTTGTGTGGTTCTATTTTTGCTGTGGCTGATCTAAAAAAACAGTGTTGTAGTAAAAACTACTTTGAGTACACTCTAAAAAAAACAGGTTCTGAATGGCACCAAAAATGGTTCTTCGTCGTAATCATAGGGGAACCACTTTTGGTGCTATATAGCACCATATCTTAACATGTTCTGTATATGGTAGCGGTGCTATATAGCACCATATCTTAACATGTTCTGTATATGGTAGCGGTGCTATATAGCACCTTAGTCAAAGAACCGGTGAAGAACCGCTGAAGCACCAAAATTGGTGCTATATAGCACTAAAAAGGTTCCCCTATGATTACGAGCCAAGAACCATTTTTGGTGCCATATAGAACCTTTTTTTTAGAGTGTAGTTAAGTTACATTCAAGCTACCCTTTTGAAAAAGTAGCTACACTACAAGTTACTATCAAAAAGTAGCTGGCTACATTGAAACCACTTTTTTCTTTTTCTTTTTTTTTTTTACAATGAGATTGTTACAAATAACTGAAAAATTGTTAATGAAGAATGTTATAATATGTGTGGTTTTAAGCTTCATAGTGCAATGTAATTATTATTTCAAAGAGTATAGGGTGAATTCAGGGTTATTGGGACACTTTTCCCCAGTCATTTCTATGGAAAAAACTGTCAGAATCATTACACACAATACTCAAATATAGCCTAATCTCAAACTGGCTGCCAAAGTGCAAAATGGCTACACATTTAACATCAGTGCAAGAACAAAATGTATGCAAATCAACTTTGCGATGCTGTTTGCAAACGTTCGTTGGAACTATGGTTTCGGGAAACACGACTCGTTGAACTATGCTTATAATGACGGAACTTGTGACCATAGTTAGCGAACAACGCTTTCGGGAAACGCAGCTCTGAGCGTCACAGCGCTCCGCTTCGCTCATTACAGGCTCGTTCTCGTCAGAACCCAAAACGGAATGTAAGCTTTAGGTCGCGCAACAACACCGTATTTATTTGCCCATTTATCTTGAACCCCCTCACCGAGAGCATAACTACGGTAATCGATCAACATGATCGGCTCAACATGTAGATCTATAGATAAACTCATCTTTCAGGCATTTGACTGACCCGGTTGACACTTCAGCGTGAGAAATCGGGGGTGTGGCGTGTGAGCGTGTGAAACCAATCAAATGCGTGTGTCTCACGGCCAATGCGTGAGAGTTGGCAGCTCTGAGAAGATCCTGCACACATTAAATGTAAAATATTGCCGCCCGTTTCGTCAGTTTTCATAGTGAAATTGCATTGGCTCTCGTATGTCTCGTGACCAATTGCGTCATTACGTCGGCTTTGATTGTAAAATGTAATTGGCTCTCGTGTGTCTTGTGACCGATCGGGTCATGTTAAAGAGTCGTGTGTATTATTTTAATGAGATATGAATGAGCACGTTCACGGAGCAGCAGGATCATCATCTCAGTGATTAAAACATTAAGATCAACTCTGTTCTTCACATGAAGACATTGTGTGACTTCAGAAGCCTTGGAATGCAACATGAGATAACACTTGACCATGCTTCAGATTTTGACGCCTTGGGAGTGAGAATGGGTTGGATTGATTCATGCAGTATATTTTGTTAATAATTTTTGAAAGTGGTCAGGCTGACTAGCACTGAGATGATGAAGCATGTGAGCCTCAGTTATGCTGGAATCCATTCAAGCCTTTTCAATATTTTCTTTAACTTCTCCAGGGGTGCTACAATAGCATTGATGCCCTGATGAACATGTATTTAATTCATTAAAGGCAGTCTAAGAATCTCAAGACCTAAAGAAATGCTTGCCAGTGATAGTCTTCAATTATTTCAGATCGTGTTGTATAAGCATGTTTGTGCACTTAAATAACATTCTGTGGGCAGGAGTCAAGCTATTGAACCAAACTAGTTCAATGCTCGAGTTATTTGCGTGGAAAGTTTGTCTTTGTCATCTCTGAAAAGTTGCTCCTGCTAATAGGTTAAGGTCATGGAGAGGCTGACCACTTCATCCAACAGTGTCGAGTTGCCAAGGCAACATCAGCACAGACGGGTGTCTGTTAGTCAGCCGTCTCGGTCAGGGGCGTTTGAACTTCATCTGTTACTTTTTGCTCCTGTGCTTTTTCACTCCTTTCTCTTCTCCGTTAAAGGAAGGCTAATTAAAGGGGACCTGACATTGCGCTCTGTTGGCTGGAACATCAATCAATCAATGTCTGAAGCCCCGGCCCCAACTGACTCTCTCAACCTGCTGCACAAGCTCACAGCTCTTTAAAGGTTAATTATATTCATTAGAGAAAGAAGGAACGGGAGAGAGGAAGATAGAGAGGAAGTCACCCTGAATATGCCGCTCGTGGCAAGATTTTATTCTTCATGAAACTCTGCAAGGTTAAACTCAGAGCCACAGCACCATCTGTCAGAATGCGGGTGCGTCCAGTTGGGTGATAGTGCCCAGGCAAGTGGACTTCACAGGGTGTTTGGCCCTTTAAAGTGAGATTATAAATTCTATGGAACAAAGGGGCATCAATATATAGTGGAGATGAGAAGTCATTGCACATCAGTACATCATGATGTTTGGATGAAATAAATCATGTTTTTTATTATTTTATAATTATTTCTAATTCTATTCTGATTTCTGCATATACATTAAATTGATGGTAAAAAACATGTATACTGTTACAAAAGATTTCTATTTTAAATGAAAAATATTTCATGGCATCCATTAAGCTGTTTTCAACATTCATAACAATAAGGAATGTTTCTTGTGCACCAAATCAGCATGTGAAGGATCATGTGACACTGAAGACTGGAGTAATGATGCTGAAAATTCTGCATTTTTTTATCACAGGAATATATATATATATTAATATATTAAAAAAGAAAACAATTACTTTAAATTGTAAAAAAATATTTCACAATATTACTGTATATTTGATCAAATAAATGTTGCTTGGTGAGCATAAGAAACTCTGGTAACACCTTATTTTACTGTGCCCTATGTTATGTTGTTACATGTACTTACCATAGTAATAACAGTAAATTATGAATAATTACATGGAACTAAAAGCCTGTTAACACTGGGACAATTTTTGCATGTGTTAATCACCGACATTTAATGCCTCGTGACTAAACAAAGGCCGCCAATATGAGTGTCACACCGAAGCGCCAAACGGCAGGCGTAAAAGCGTAATTGTTTTTTAAAAAACACCTTGTGTTCGTTTATTTGTTTTGATGCGGCGTGTTAAAAATTGTCCGACCAATGAGATCGCCGCTTTTGTTCACGTGCCTGGAGAATATAATGAAATAATGAAATATAATGTGGATAACATTGAATAAATATCTTTTCATCAGGTTAAATATGGATAATTGCTCACTCAAACCCCTTTATCTAACCCTCTCTACTTAACCATCGGACTCGCATAACCGTCATGTTTGTAGTTTTTTAACACTTTTTATCCGTATTTGTAGTTCTAATCTAATACTCGTCCATTTCGCAATGGGTTGTGGGCAATATCAGCAGTTAGAGTGCGCATCGATCTGCACTTCGAATTCTGACCGGAAATAGTAGACCATCCTGGAATCTTTGGAATACTCTTTTCAACATACTACGATTTGGGACCAACTAATTCTATTTTCAAATACTATTTAGTGCGGGCAGTATGCGAATTGGGATGCAGCAAAAGGGCATGTCCCAAATGGCACACTTCATCTGTATTTTTGGTCTTGTGGACTTACAATAGTCACTATGTGTGCGTGTCCGTTAAGACCACGAGACCGCAGGGTATCCCATTTGTCATTTTAGGTCTCAGAAGGGTGCTCGCGAGGGCCCCCTTTGAGGTCGGCATGCGCCCTCGATGCGCACTCTTACACTGCGGACTTCTTCCCAGCCGTCAAAGCGGCATTACGTCGTGAAAGGAAGACCGTGAGGGTTTAGGGTGCCATTTGGGACAGGGCCATTGAATAAGAGGAGCTGCTAATGCTGCTTACCAGGGACCCGCTTTATATTAGGTGGCCTTAACTACTATGTACTAACATTTGAATTAATCATTTGATACATTGCACTTATTGTGTACATACATGTTTTTACATTGTACTTACATTTTTTAAAATACCTGCATGTAATTACATCTGTAATTCATTTCTGTAGTTACATTTGTAATTACACTGTTGACACTTCCCTTACACCTAACCCTACCCTTAAACTTACCCATACCACCACACCTGTCCCTAACTCTACCTGTATTCCACCTCAATATCAGCAAAAGTGCAATACAATTTGAACACAGTAAGTACATTGTACTTATTTTTTGATGTAAGTACATAGTAGTTAAGGCCACCTAATATAAAGTGGGACCCTTGCCAGTAAACAAAAAGTGTGTGAACTCTCTACCGGGAGCGTCATCTACTGAATTTGCACGTTCACTCGTCGCATCGCCAGTGAAAATCGCTTCGGTGTGAACACAAAGACGCGCCGAAAAACGTCTCGAAAAACGCTGGCGATAAGAGCGTGCGATAATCGTCCCGGTGTTCACAGGCCTTAACCCTCAACAAAATCCTAATCCTGCCCTAACCCTATAGTAAGTTGTTAATCAGTATTAATCAGTACTTAAATATATAATTACACTGTAATAATGACACCTTAAAATAAAGTGTAACCGAAACTTAAAATTGCACCTACCCAAGCTTTTGAACGGAAGTGTGTAAATATGTATGTATTTGAAATACGATGTTTGTAGGCTAAACATAATATTTGGGAGCAATGACCAGGACCCTGTTAATCAGAACACAGCCTCTCTCTTTATCTAGTAGAGTTTAGCTCATGTAGCATGTGCAGGGGTGAATACAGCCCAATGTTTCAGGGAATGTAGGAAGCTTTGTCTCACTATCACACTAAAAACTACACCCCCCACCAGCCTCCCAAACTTCCTAATTAGTCCATTAGCGCTAATATACTTCACACAAGAAGCAATTTACCATGCCTGGCAGGATCTGCAACCCGCTAACCTCATTGCTAATATCGTTTGATATTTCATTATAGTCCGTTAATAACAGCTCTCTTCAACTCTTGCCTTCTAACAAGACACCCGTCATTCAAGCCCCACCATACCTCTCTCACTTCGAAACTCCAGCCGTTTTCCTCCACACCCACATAATCTTTTGTCTCTCTCGGTTAGCGGTAGATTAAACTACAGGTCTGGAGTCAGTGCGGTACCAGATAATAGCCATTAACAGCTTTTCTATTCTCGTGGACTGTCTGAGGCTGCATCTGAAATGCATACTTTCCTACTATAGTAGGTGAAAATCAGAATGTGGCAAAAGAAGTACGTCTGAATTCACTCCTTAAAGTGCAGGGAAAGTATGACCTGCTTCCGGCGGACACTTTACTTTCCCATGAGGCCACAGGAGAGGATTTGTGAATGGCAGTGAAGCGACGAAACTGATGCTGTAGGTCACATGATAAAAGTCGAATATGTCGAATGTAGTACGTCCAGATTACATTCATACTACACACATTAATACTAAATAGAACATACTGTTATTAGTTATTGCTTATTCAAAATAAGCACCTACTCTATGCGATTTTGGACACTGAGAGGTTGTAGTGCTCGTTCTGATAGTGAGTCAAAAGCCGCTTTTTCCACCGTCGGCAGGGCTGGACTGGTAATCTGGCATACCGGGCATTTTCCCGGTGGGCCGACGCACTTTGGGGCCGATACAAGGTTATTTATTTATTTAGGTTTTTTTGCCACGGACTGGCCCATCATGCAGGGACAGCGGCCCATTGGTTTGTCTTCTGAATTGACAGGCCACAGCGAGAGAGACCTTCCTTCTTCCATATTCATAGACTGTGTCCATATTAGGCGCTGGTTTTTTTATTGTGTTTTTTATTTGGGCGCATGAAACCGCAAAAGGCGAATATCCGCACAGCGCTGCCGCTGACGAACATGCTCTGCGTTTCTGCTGCTCTATTAAGTGATGAATGGCACTTTGACTCTGAATTTTGTTTTATACAATCGTGTGATATGGTAACATAACGGTTCTTTGGTGAATCAGCTGAAAACAGCCGTGAGCATGTACATACACAACGAGGTAAATTGGAAAATGGCAATACACACTACAAACTTCTCACCCTAGCACAACCACAATTTACCTTGCAGCTACTAACAGTGAAGAAATATGGTGTATTGGCACAAATGTATTTATTAAAAATGTTGCTATTATTATAGGCTACATTAAATATTGCGCAATATAAATCACTTTTATAGAGGCTGTTTTTGTATTTTCTACGTGTTTAAAATATATTTTTTTATTACAAATTCAATAGTTTATTATTTATTTATTTATTTATTTTAGAAACCATATACCCATGGTAATGAGGAGCATGGTTTGGCCAAAATTGGCCAACAGTTAAACTCGGTTAAAAGAGACAACGTCATTTCGGTTTTACACAACAGAATTTAAAAGCAGTAAATTTACTTTATTGCATCCTAGCTCAAAATCAGTGCTTTACTGTCAAGTGCATTTCTGTGTGACAAAAGTGCAATATCAAGTTTGATATCTGCATTTGCAATAAATTCAATAATATCCATCATTATTTGTTCCTGTCCTAGTTTTATTTATTTACTCCAATGTAAGGCCCTAACCCCAGCAAAAACATTCACGAGGAACTCATGGGCCGGATGGGCTGGGTTTGCCAGGGCCGAATTGTATCCCCAGTCCAGCCCTGACCGTCGGTTCCAGTTGTGTTTCCACTTGAGCCTGGTTCATCACGGCACGATTACAAACCGTTCTCGGCCCCGGAATTCTCAGCGCAGTTGGCGAACCTTGCTGAACCGTGCTGGTAGAATCTGTGAAGTGACGTCGCAACTCAAAAGACAGTTTGTCTCTTTAAAGAAATCAAGACAGGACTTTTATTCTTGTAGCCACCATACTCCCATTCAATGTTATATTTGGCTTCCTCCCCTCTGGTGTACTTTGGTTGTGTTGCTTCATGAGTGTATTCAAGATGACACTATATTGGAAATAAGAAGCTATTTTAGACAGCAGTAGTTTGAGTGACAGATAATGTTGACGCCTTGACTGAATGAAAACAAAAACACACAACTGACCTTCTAACAGCGTCTGGCTAATCAATCACTGTCCACTTGTTGTCTTCCTGTTTGCACGTGTTTCTGTCTCTATCATCCTCCTTTCTTTGTTTGTTGACTTCTTCTTGTTTCTTATTTTTCGCATTATGGTCTCGCTCAGTCTCATTCTGTGCGTCTGGACAGATCTCTTTACTGTCTCTACTCCATTGTTTGTATTGATTGGCATCTGAGGTCAATAGCTTTTTAAAGCATCTAGATCGAAACGCAGAGTGTCTTCCTCATCTCCCTCTCGCATTCCTTCCCTCTATCCCGCTCATTTCTGTTCAGTTTCATTCTTTTATCTCCCTCCATCATTGATCCGGGAGGTCGGAGAGTCCAGTAATATGTGGCCCATGGGCCTTCAGGTCATTTTAATTTGAGTTCAGGTCAGTCGGGCTGAGAGAAAATGTGGTTTATCTGAATTAAAATGCTCTGGAAGATGATCCGAATTCATCCACTTCACAATAAGAGGTGAATTAAAGTAATGAAGTTTTAGTTGGTGTATACAGAAGAGAAAAGCTATCTGCAGGCGTTTTCATTCTTCTCAACTGCGGATTCTCGGCTGGAAGTGTGAGATTTGAAATGTGCCATCCTTGCTTGCAGACACTCACATATATTATAGCAAATATATAGAAATATTTTAGCCATCAAATGTTTGGGGTCTGTTCGTTTTTGACACAAAAAAAGAGCAGAAAGTGGAAAAAAAGAAAGAAATATTATTACAGTTTTAAATTACTATTTTTATATATTTTAAAAATGTTTTAATATGTAATTTAATCCTGTGATGGCAAAGTGTCATTACTCCAGATTTCAGTGTCCTTCAGAAATTATTCTAATATGATTTGCTGCTAAAAAAAAAAACATTCATTATGTATTACATTTTTATTATTATTATTATTTTTATTATTATTATAAAAGTTGAATTTTTTTGTGCTGCTAAATATTTTTGTGGAAATCATGGTACATTTTTCAGGATTCTTTTATAGATAGTTAATAGGAACAACATTTATTTGAAATATAAATATTTTGTGACAATCTAAAACTCTCTAAACTGTCATTTTTGTTTATCAATTTAGTGTGCCTTTGCTATATTTAATATTTAATGTTATTATTTTTTTTTTTTTTTTTTTTTTTTCATATTACTGAACATAAATTATTGAACGGTAGTGTAAACAAGTTTATTATTTAACTTTTTTTTTTTGTTACCAAAGCAATTATTAAGTATATAACATATCAACGTATACAACTTACCTGTACAGCATCAATTATTATTATTTTTTTATCCTTTTCGGAAGCAAAGTACTGATGGACGAAACATAGTTATACCCATTTAGAATATATTTTATGTTTAATAGTCATGCAATTCCTAAATATGAACATATGGTTTGTTGGAACGACCCCCATGTATTTCATATAACAAAATTGGATGTGGATTTTTACTGCCAGGCTCAAAAAACACCATTAAAGTGTCATAAAAGTCCACATGACTTGTGCACTATACTGCATATGATTCTTTATACTTTATAATGGCAGATATTCATTGCTCTAATCTTCATCAGTCAAACATGAGGAACTTTGTTTCATCCCATGGCTGTTAATTCATTCTCTATGTGATTCAGTCTTGTACAAAACGAACAACAGAAGCAAGTAATTAACAGTTTTGTTGTCTCAGTTGGTTTTCTGCCATATTGGCTATAAAGAAAATAACAAGGGACTCATGTAGAGGAACATAAAACTATTGGGACATGGTCTAATCATGTGCTATGTACTCACTCATAGGCCTCACTAGAACCTGGGGCAGCTTGTTTTACTTCCACATAGTCATTGTGTGTGTTAGAGCGCCACCTACTGAAAGGAAAAGGGTCATGTGAGCACATTTACATTCTGCATTGAAAAAGAGGAATCAAGGTCATCACAATGAGATGGGAATAAGGGGATTTTTTTTATTATTTATTTTTTATAGCTGTAGCTATTTATATTCTCTCAGGAGTTCCTCCATAAAAGATAAGTAACATACATAGAAATGAAAGACACATTCTCCTGTGTCTGTGTGAGCCTGAGTGTTTTGACAGATTACAGAGATGTTTGCGAAGGACGGCAGTGACAGAATGAGTGAGAGTCATTTGACCATACGCATAAAACACTTATGAATCACAAAGGCACTCTGACAGATTGGCATTACATTTACATTATTGTGGTTTTGGAGAGTAAACCCGCTATGTTTTATCTCTCACAGGTATTTGATACCGTCTCTGGACAGATCGCATGCTGGCTTCTACCGGTGTATTGTGAGGAACAGAGTCGGGGCATTGTTACAGAGGAGAACCGAAGTACAAGTGGCATGTGAGTAACCATAGTAACTCTCCACCACTTTGGATTTGTGTGTTTGTTCATCCTTGCATGTGTGATACGGCCAAATTGTGCCCTAGTGTGTGTATGTGTGTGTTTCACAGGAACGGCAGCTGTTGGTGAGGTGACGTACCTGTGTTTCATTAAAAACTCCTATCCAATGCCACAGCTGGTCCACTCTAACTTCCTCATTAGATTGATGAGGTTGTGCGGACCAATTGCGTCGCTCTCTCAGAATTTAATTCATTCCTGCGTTTTATAATCTGTTTAGCATGAGGAACAGCTGCTGCGCTTGAACCGAGTGGCAAGTCTCTGGTGTTTCAAGCCAGATTCAAGTTTCACTGCCTACTGTCCTCTCGCCGGTCATTATTGAAGTTCTCTGTCTCAAAGTATGTGAGTGAAGCAACTTCCTGTCTGAAAATCACTCCACTCCTCACTCACTTCCTGCTCGCTGATCCGTGTTCACTCCATAGCAAAAATTGCACAAGAGTCAATGTAAATTCTTTCAATATGTTTGTTAAATATCACAAATGTGACCCTGGACCACAAAACAGTCGTAAGGGTATTTATTTGAATAAATGAGCTTTCCATTGGCGTATGGTTTGTTAGGATAGGACAATATTTGGCCGAGATACAACTATTTGAAAATCTGGAATCTGAGGGTGCAAAAAATCGAAATATTGAGAAAATATGCTTTAACCTCTTTGGTATTTACCATTTTTGGTATTTTTAGTCACAAATGTCTCGGCACAACATATAAAATACTAGCCTGTTAATGTGGTTATTAATCAAAAAATGAATCAAAAAAATACAATTAAAAAGCTCAAATACTCCCAATTTAAATGGACCGTTTTCTTAAATGAATACATTGATTAAAAGTGACAGTAAAGACATTTCTAATGTTACAAAAGATTTCTATTTCAAATAAATGTGTTTATTTTGAACTTTCTATTCATGAACGAATCAGCACAAAGGTTTTCAACATTAAAAAGAAGAAATATTTCTTGAGCACCAAATCAGCATATTAGAAGGATTTCTGAAGGGTCATGTGACACTGAAGACTGGATTAATTAATGATGCTGAAAATTCAGCTTTGCCATCACAGGAAAAATGATTTTCATAAAATTACAATTTTTTCTAAAAATATGTATGCATATCAAATGAGCAAATAAATGCAGCTTGTGAGCATAAGAAACGAAGAAAAGAAAAAAAACGTTTTTTTTTTTAACTAAAATTTGTTTTTACGTTATTATTGACACAAGCACCTTCCAAGCAAGCAATAGCTGTCATTTCACCATCTCGGTTAACTATAGACCCAATATAATCCGGCTACGAGAAACCCTCGTCTTGCCAAAATAACCTTGAATTTGGTTACATGTCGATTTTGCCAAGGTGACATTTCTTTGACATGTCATTTTTGACTTATATTACATTTTCACTGACAGCCCAAATTTTGCCTTGTTTTAGCCTAAATGCAGGGGCGATTCTAGGATTTTCATTTTAGGGGGGCTCAGCCCCCAGCGAGTGTATGAAAGTGGTAACACTTTAGTTTAGGGTCAAATTCTCACTATTAACTAATAGCTTATTAGTATGTTGGGATATTTGTTGTTTATTATTACTATTAAAGCAAATATCAATGCCTTATTCTGCATGACCATATTGTACATCCCTTAATCATACAATGTAGGCAGATTGATAATCACTGAAGTCCCAAATGTGAGCTAGTTAGCAGAGTTCTGAAAAAAAAAAAAACATAAAATAAAAAAAAAACATACAATTTTGATTTCCATGATCTACATATGTGAATTTTATGATATTCTGAACGCCAAAAAATAGATAACAATAGCTTGAAAACCATGGCAGTGGGCAGATATGACTGATAAAGTTTTTCCATTTTCGTCAGTGAAGACAGTAAACAATGTTTAACTGATATTTATGTTTTATGAATCATTTGTTAACGTTACCAGGAAAGCTATAGGTAACTCAATTTATTAAATTAATTTACAATATGCACACTTTCATTACTATTAATCTGATGCCTAATCTGATGAAAACTGCTTTGTTGATATTTCTTGTTTGTTTGAATCACATTATAGGCCTATTTTCAATTAAAAATAGTGAAATTAGATAAAAGTTTATTAATTTGCCTGATTATTTTTGTCATTTGTTTAACATTTCTGACCTGAAGAAGCAGCTGTCGAATATGAAATGTTTCGTTTAGCTACTTGCATATCTAGCACTTGACGTCGAGTCGTGCTGCTAAAATTTGCCCTCAGCAGCTTCTGTGTTAGCATAAAGCCCGCCTACTCTGATTTGATTGGTTTTCTAAAATATTTTGACATTGACGAGCGGAGACAGACCAATGAGGCTCAGATCAACGCACACACCTCTGCTTCTGACGTGCGCTCTGCTCGACGCTGCTGCGGATTGAAGAACACACTGATTAAAAGATAGGGCGAAGCCGAAGCCTCCAGCCAGTTTCATATGTTATAAGTTTAATCACACATTTTTTAGGGGGGCTGGGCAGAAGTTTATGGGGGGCTGAAGTCCCCCAAAAAAGGGCCTAGTGACACCCATGCCTAGACGTCAGGGCTGTGTTTGGACAGCTATTAGACGTCTTTTAAACGCAAAACTACTTGCTGGGTTCATATTGGAACTAACACATCTGTGACTCGCCATGTGCTCATAGTTAGCAGCCCATGTATGCTAAAAATTTCAAAATGTCCGACTGCTGTCGCATTAATCAGCTGGATGATGTATCGTTCCATTGCTTCTTATTATTGCCTTTCATTTTAGGATATGTAGAGGTACTTCACTTTTGGTCAAGATGGAAGAAGCCTACTTAGAACTTATTTGCTTTTCTCATTTCCTTTTCAAGCACCTGCGCAATAATTGACATCCACTTACCTTATGTTTCGTTTGAAGGATGAAGTGAGAGCAATCAAATACAAGAGTCAATATACAGGAAACGGTATTGTGATATCAAAGGCAGGACAATGGCGTGCTATTTTTTAAAAGTGTTTTTTTCTTAATTAGCTTTTTTGATTAATATTGCTCTTGATATTAAAGACGCTGCCTTTGATTTTTAAATCTCTTCCACACTGTGTAGCTCAAAATGGTGTCCGTTTCAAACTTTCTTTGCTAACAAAAGGAATAGTTCACCCAAAAGTGAAAGTTTTGTCATTTTTTTGCCCTCGTGTTATTCCAAACCCATAAAGCTTCCCTTCATCCTCTAACATTCCGCCTCAGACCTCCGATATTACAGGGTTGGAATGACATTAGGGTGAGTAAATGATGGGAAAATTTTCATTTTTGGCTCTACTACCCATTTAAAACACACAAGTTGAGAGTGGAAGTGACAGTAAAGACTGTTACAAAAGATTTAAATTTCAGATAAATGCTGTTCTATCCATCAACATATCAAACATTTTATTGAGCACCAAATCTGAAAAACTGAAGACTGGAGAAATTATGAATTATAATAATATTTCATAATATTACTGTTCTCTTTCATAGGTTCACTCGACGCTGCGTCACTTTAATGACGTAATGGGACGCCCTCTGGGTGTGCCGATTGTCTGAAGCCCTTATAGAATCACGCCAATTGATTGGCTGATGGCGCGCACGTCGCCCACCTGACGTAGTCACCTATATCAGCGCGCGCGCGCCATCTGCTCCTCAGATTTCTCTGCCTTCACGAAGCGGTCATTTCTGCCCTTCGGTTATCGATTTTTCTGGCCCAAAAACTAGGATTCAGTATACATATTTACCTCAGCACTTCAGCGACCGCGGATTGTGGAACTTTGTTCTCCTTGTGGTGAAGTGCTATGGAATTCAGACGTTGCCCACCACCGTGCACTCGCTTCATCGCGATTGACGATCCCCACAGTAAGTGTGTTAAATGTTTGGGATTTACTCACGCACGCGACGCGGTTCAGGGGTTTTCTAATTGTAAATACTGCGATAATCTCCTTCTCAAAACCCTCCGCTCGAGGCTCGCGGTTTTTGAGAGGGAGTCATCCGTTTTTCCCCGTCGCGCTCCCGAGGCCGCGCAGGCCTCTCTTGGATCCGCGACCTGGGGTTCGGATGTAGAGCTCGAGGATGTGGAGTGCGAGCAGACGGGCCTCGCCCTTTCTCTCCCTCTCTCTCCCGAGCACGTGCGCGGGACTCCGCCTGTGGAATACTCGCACGACTATCTCTGTCCCAGCCCGGAGGCACGCGATGCGGTTTCCTTCGGACTGGAGGATGTCATTTTCACTGCAGCATCCGACTCCGAGGATTTCGGTGCTGCAAATACCGACGACGCTCTCCCGCCGAGCGGCCAGGAAGCGCGACCATCAGCGGCGTATGATGAGCTTGTGGATGTACTCGCGCGCGCTACTCAGAAGCTCGCGATCGAGTGGCCGGATGAACCCCGCGAAGCTCAATCTTCTCGGTTGGATGAGAGATTCCTCAGCGGCCCTAATTCTAGGCCTCCGCGGAGGAAGCTACCATTCTTCAGTGATCTACACAGTGAGATTTCTAGATCCTGGAAGCAACCGTTCTCAGCCCGCCTAACTAACGCGGCAGCCGCTGATTTCACCAACCTCGTGGGTTTTGAGGAACAGGGCTATTCCGCTATTCCCGCGGTTGAGGACACGCTGGCCACTCACCTCGCGCCATCTTCAGCTCCCTCGTGGAAGTCCCGCCCCCTTCTTCCCACTAAGCCGTGCAGGACCACTTCTGCCCTGATTGGCAAATCCTACATGGCGGCTGGTCAGGCTGGCATGGCCCTTCATACCATGGCCATTCTCCAGGCATATCAGGCGGATGTTTTAAAGGAAATGGATGAGGGCTCCGGTTTGACACCAGAAGCTGTAAAGGAGCTTCGTAAAGCCACGGATTTGGCGTTACGGGCTACTAAGCACACAGCTCGCGCTGTAGGGCGCTCTATGGCGGGCTCGGTGGCGGCGGAGCGCCACTTATGGCTTAATCTCACCGAGATCCGCGACAAGGAGAAAGTTTTCCTTATGGACGCTCCGATTTCCCAGTCCGGATTGTTTGGGGAGGCGGTTAATACTGTGGTCGAGAAGTTCAGATCTGCAAAATCCCAGTCTGCCGCTCTAAAACAGTTCATGCCGAGGAGAGCGAGGGACGCTCCTTCCCCCTCCCCCTCTCAGTCCAGAGATCGCCCCTCTTTCAAAAGAGAGTTTTCCGCCCGGAGGAGCGATCAGAGTTATCCTCCACCCACCACGGTCTGGGGAGCTCGCGGTCGTCCATTTCCCCGTCAACGTCCTCACAGACGCATCGACCCAAAGCGGCCCAGCAAACCTTCTGCTTCGGCCACTTCGAGTCGCCCCTGACCCTCCGGTCAGAAAAAGGGGAGCTGCAGTTCACGACCGGGGCTGGGTCAGACCGCGCAAGCGTTTCTGCCCGTCCCCCTCCAGCTCTCCCTATCCAGCTCTGTCATTTCCGCCGCCCAGCGCGCTTCGGAATACAGATCCGGTTATATCCCCGCCTTTTCCGGCGCTGAAGGAAGGAGACGCGGTCTGCTTTCTCCCCTCACGTCTGATTGGCTCACCATCCGCCGCTCGTCCATACGGAGACACGTCCTGTTTTCTCCGGGATCCAGAGCGGCCCAGCCTTCCACTGCCTACTCCGCACCAGGACGCCACGTGCTCTCCTCTGCGGATGGCCACACCCCCCTCAGAGGTCCACGACACCCCAACTCAGGTATGTCCACCGCACCTCATAATACCTCCCACGTTGTCAAATTTCTTCCACGAGTGGAAGCTTTTGCCAGGGATATCATCCTGGGTCCTCCGCACGATTCAGTCAGGCTACACGCTTCAGTTCTGTCGCAACCCTCCTCGCTTCGACGGGGTCGCTCACACGGTAGTAAACAGCGCCTCTCAGGCTTCTGTGCTACAACAAGAGCTCTCTTCTCTCCTCCTAAAGGGGGCAATAGAGGAAGTTCCGGCAACAGAGGAGAAATGTGGCTTCTTCAGCCGCTATTTTCTTGTTCCGAAGAAAGACGGCGGTCTGCGTCCCATCCTGGACCTCCGCCGCTTGAACTTCGCCCTCTACAAAGGGAAGTTCAAGATGCTAACGCTAAAGACTATCTTGTCTCAGATACGTGCGGAGGACTGGTTTGTCACTATAGACCTGAGAGATGCTTATTTCCATATCCAGGTTGTCAAACGACACAGGAAGTTTCTCAGGTTCGCCTTCAAAGGGAAGGCTTATCAATACAAAGTCCTTCCCTTCGGCCTTGCCCTGGCACCAAGGACGTTCACGAAGTGTATGGATGCTGCGCTGGCCCCGCTGAGGCTCCAGGGCATCCGTATTCTCAATTACCTGGACGACTGGCTCATTCTGGCCCACTCCAGGGAGTTAGCCTGTCATCACAGAGATGTCGTTCTTCAACACGTTCGATCTCTTGGCTTGAGAGTGAACACAGACAAGAGCGTTCTTACTCCGGCTCAGCAGACCACCTTCTTAGGTGTTCGTCTGGATTCCGTTCCGATGCAGGCCCGTCTGGCCCCTGCTCGGATTTCCAGTATCACAACATGCTTGGTCCGCTTCAGGCTAGGCCATCATGTTTCTGTGGGTACTTGTCGCAGGCTCCTGGGCCTCATGGCCGCAGCTTCCCCGGTGCTTCCCCTGGGACTGCTCCATATGAGGCCCTTCCTCTGGTGGATGAAACGCTCAGGGGCTCGGTCAACAGGATCGGCCCTTCGCCTATTGAAGGTGTCACGCGGCTGCTTTCGTGCCCTATCAATGTGGCGAGACCCTCTTTTTCTTCAGAAAGGGGTCAAGATGGGGGCTGTTTTCCGTCGCCAAATGGTTACGACGGACGCCTCTCTTACCGGCTGGGGTGCGGTATTCGAGGGCAGACCAGCTATGGGGATCTGGGAGGGGGAAGTTCTCTCCTGGCACATAAATTGCCTGGAGTTGAGAGCGGTATCCCTGGCCCTTCAGCATTTTCTCCCCTCACTCAGGGGACATCATGTCATTGTCAGGACCGACAACATGGCAGTGGTGTCTCACATAAATCGCCAGGGAGGGTCACGGTCGCGCACCCTGGACAGGCATGCGCGCCGACTCCTCCTGCGGTTTCAGGACAAGTTTTTGTCCCTGAGAGCAGTCCATGTACCCGGAGTCTTAAACCTCGCTGCGGATTATCTGTCGAGACAGAAACTTCGGTCGGGGGAATGGATGCTGAACCCTCAAACTGTGTCACAGATTTGGGAGATGTTCGGGAGAGCGGAAGTGGACCTCTTTGCCTCGAAGGAGTCGTCCCAGTGTCGGCTCTGGTTTTCTCTGAGCTCTCCGGCCCCGTTGGGGATAGATGCGTTCGCGCATCCATGGCCCAATCTGAAACTTTATGCGTTTCCGCCCATCAAGCTGATTCCGGCGGTTCTGTGCAGAGTAAGGGAAAGTGGGGCCAGCCTCCTGCTGGTGGCTCCACACTGGCCATCCCAGACTTGGTTCTCGGAGATGGTTCTCCTCCTGGACTCCTCCCCATGGGAGATACCGGTCAGGAAGGACCTTTTGACACAACTTCAGGGCAGGATTTGGCACCCTCACCCGGAGATTTGGAAGTTGTGGGTATGGCCCATCAAGGGCCAACAACACTAAACGCTGGTCTTTCTGCGGACGTTCAGGAGATCATTGCTAATGCGAGAGCCCCTTCTACAAGGAAGCTCTATTTCTCCAAGCGGAGGGTCTTCGAGTCGTGGTGCTCGGCTCATGCAGTAGATCCAGTTAACTGCCCGGTTGGTTCAGTTCTGGAGTTCCTGCAGGAGAAGTTTGCTGCTGGAGCAGCGGCTACCACCCTTCGGGTCTATGTCGCAGCTATAGCTGCCGGTAGGGAGTCGGACGAAATCCCTCTGGGCAAGCACAGACTGGTTTCATCTTTCATGCGAGGGGTTAGGCGCCTGAGACCAGCACGCTCCCCTGGTATTCCCTCTTGGGACCTCTCCGTGGTCCTTGAAGGGCTAACTTTGGCTCCATTTGAGCCTTTGGAGTCAGCTCCTGAGCGAATTCTGACTCTCAAAGTTGCTCTTTTGTTAGCTCTGTCTTCTTTGAAACGAGTGGGCGATCTACAGGCTCTCTCTGTTAATGGGACCTGTATGGATTTTGCCCCTGGCCTAGTTAAGGTTACCTTAAGACCTAGGGTGGGTTATGTGCCCAAAGTTTTGTCCACATCATTTCGCTCTCAGGTTATTACTCTTCACTCCTTTCACCCCCCTCCGTTTGACTCGGAGGAAGACGAGAAACTTCATTTGCTCTGCCCAGTTCGAGCGTTGAAGTGTTATGTTGACCGTTCGGACAGCTGGAGGAAATCTAACCAGCTGTTGGTGTGCTTCGGTGCTGGCCGCCGCGGGCTTGCCGCTTCGAAGCAACGGGTTTCCCATTGGGTGACAGAGGCTATTTCCTTAGCTTATGAGGTGCGTGGTTTACCTTCACCTCTTGATGTTAGAGCGCATTCTACCAGAGGTGTGGCTTCCTCTCAAGCACTTTTTAGAGGGGCTCTTTTGGAAGATATTTGTGTTGCGGCAGGTTGGTCCTCTCCGCACACTTTTGTGAGATTTTATAGTTTGGATCTCGACATGGCTCCGGGTTCGCATGTCCTGTCTGCTTAACCTAGTCATGCAGGTTATCTGGTGTTCTTTGAGCCAGATACGGCAGCGCTTTAGCTTGGCGTGTTTGGTATATCGTTCCCATTACGTCATTAAAGTGACGCAGCGTCGAGTGAACCTATGAAAGAGAACGTCTCAGGTTACTTGCGTAACCTATGTTCTCTGAGTAGGGAACGAGACGCTGCGTACGCTGCCAAGCTCCTCGCGCTGCCGACAGGCTTTCCTTTTCGGCAGAGAAATCTGAGGAGCAGATGGCGCGCGCGCGCTGATATAGGTGACTACGTCAGGTGGGCGACGTGCGCGCCATCAGCCAATCAATTGGCGTGATTCTATAAGGGCTTCAGACAATCGGCACACCCAGAGGGCGTCCCATTACGTCATTAAAGTGACGCAGCGTCTCGTTCCCTACTCAGAGAACATAGGTTACGCAAGTAACCTGAGACGTTTTTACTGTATTTTTGATCAAATAAATGCAGCTTGTCGAGCACAAGATACTTTATTGGAAAAAATTGTAAAGACCCTTGACTTTTTATTATTTTTAGGGTGAGTGAAATTATGAGAAAATGTAAATTTTTGGAGTTACTACCCTTTTAAAAAACAAGTTGCTCCACAAGCCTTCTTTTCCAGTGTTATTGCCATTAATGTTGATCGACTGGAAGTAATATATCTATTTATTCACAGGAAGTTTAGTTAGATACTCGTGTCCGTGTTAAAGCAACAAGGGCGTTTGTTCTGCTGAATCAGACAAGAATGTACTTAAGAATGACTGCTGATTTAACGCATGGTGAATGTCCGTTCGGATGAGTCAGTTCTGGTCACTGTCATGGCCAATAGCTAGCTGGCACATATCATCCCCAGTCCGACGGCAGCCGCGCCGATGTCTGGCGCTGTGTCAGAGCACGTCTGTCAAACGGTGCCCAACTGAAGCAGATGGTGAAAGACCCTAGAAAACACTGGAAATTTCTGCAGTGTGTCTCTGGCAAAAAGACAAACGTTAATAACACTGCAACTGTTTTATCCACTGATGTGGGCACTTGAACCAGAAATTAAAGTCCTGTTTGTATTTCTAACGGTGTTGTGAGTCAGAATGTAGACAGACGTTGAGTGCTAAATGCTAACATATGCACTATTTAACACTTTAACACGTGCAACTTGCTCACTCTTACCGTTTGTTTTGTGCTCGTCTGTAGATATGGGGAGTTTTGAAGAAGGGGAACGAGTCCAAGCCGTATCCCAAGGAGAAGGAGCCGTTATACCAGCGCCTCACATTCGCTGTTTCCCTCAACCACAGGTTACCTGGTTCAGAGACGGACGCAAAATCCCTCCCAGCAGTAGAATGTAAGTTTCTGAATCTGTTGGGTTCCTTTTTCCTATTCCATCTTTATTTTGTCTTTATCTTTTTTCTTCCCGCAAGCAGTTTGATTGTACATGATTGTTGTTGAGGGATCTTTGTAGCTATACATTTAGTCCAGAGACACGCACACTGTTATATTGCCTCAGGTGTGTTTCTGAATGTGTATTTTTGTTGTTATATAGGCATTTATTGACTTGCTAGCGTGAGTGCTCTCAAAAGTTTGTTGTTGTGAGGAGTCTATCTGTCTGTCTAGTGGCTTTGTAATATAATGTCAGTCAACACAATGAAATTTAGGGTGGTTGAAGGTTTTTGTTTGTTTTTTTTTTCAGATTTTTTTGTTTTTTTCTGAGTGATTTTTTTATATAAGTTGCCAGCCAGCGCCAGCATTTTTGTTCATTTTCACAAAAGTGTCATGGCCCCCATGTTTTGTTGTATGAATATCTGAACATGCAATATATCAAAAGAAAGAGCAGGCCGTCTGCTTAAAAAAAAAAAAAAAAAAAAAAGTTTACTCTATAGCTTTATGTATTATTTGTTTATCAACACTTGAACGTGGGTAAGTTTCATTAAAAAGCAACATTTTGAGCAAAAAGCTGAGAAAATCATGTTTTTTTGTCAAAGACTACATCCAGATCAGATTCAGAACGATGATATGAAACAAATATGGAGGAGATCGAGTCCATCAACACCACTAATGCTTACACAGTTCTGTACCTCGCCCTGGGTCGACATTTCATTCAGTAACATTTGTTTTTTGTTTTTTTTTACATACGATTACATATGATATTGCTTGTTTCTGCTTCTTCTTCGTCTGTGTTTTGATCAGGAGATTAAGTACTCTTTCAGAAGATGTGTCATAGCGCCGCCTATAGCGTATAACAGTGAAAATACTGAAAGCAGGGAAATTCTGGCAGAAGAGCATTTTCTCGAAAATGACAGAAATTACCATCAATGGCGGGGAAAGAGTTAAAGGCCCTGATATACTCACAGAACCGTATTTCACCAGGTGCAACATATTCCTGGATCAACATCTGTATTGATCCTGGAACAACATTCCAATCAACCAATCAGATTTTAGGGACAAGTTTACAGTTTATGTCAAGTTTAGGCTTACAACAAGGCTTTTACATCAGTGTTATTCACTATTATTTCTCTCTGATTTTATGGATAACTTATGATTAGGTTTAGGGGTAGGGATATAGAACTGAAGTTTTGGACAGGCATGTTGTTCCAGGATGCAAAATTAGGACGTGCGATATACTTACAATTAAGTTATTTTTTCGTTCTTTGTTTAGGGGTAAAAAAAAATAAATTTAAATACCTTTGCAGCAATATACTGTTAACATACACCTTAATGGCGCAATGCTGCTGAGACTTAAGTATTGAAGAATATGTAGATATGTGCTGCACGCTTTCCTCTCAAAAACAAAATGAACACACTACAAAAATGACAGCAGCGAGAAAACAGCAGTTTAGAAAGCATCTGATCATAGCAATGTGGATGTTTGCACAAGCTCTGCAATTTGAACACTCCAGTCAAGTAAAGTCACGTCAAGTATATTTATATCACACTTTACACAATAGATTGCTTTAAACTAAACAGCTTTACAGTATTAAACTTGTGTCAGTGTTGCTTTCAATTAGAATTATACTTCAATTTCTATTATAAAGCGGCTCTCCAGTGTGTACATGTTTTCATTGATGGATGTCTCACCTCGACCGAAATGAACCAGAGAAGATTTCCATGTCAAAAAGGGCGGAGCCTCGGAGCCACACCTACCTTTTTACGCAATCGCCATGGACCAATGGTAGTTCGAAAGTGTTTATCAGCTGGAGCGAACTTTTCCGGAAAACAACTCCTGAAACGGACTTGATTTTGTTTGAAATTACGTCACGTTCGTTCTTCTTATGTACGTTCGTTCTCCTTATTAGGTTGAAGTATTTTGGGGACTTAACCCTTTAATCACTATTTCAAACTGGCATTTCAAAGCCTCTTTGTGATGTGTCCAAGTATTTCCATTTCCTGTAATGTTTTTTTCTGTCTTCCTCACACTCTCTCTGCCTTTCTATGCTCCTTCCTGTGCTCTTCTATGCCGTGCTCACATATGAACGTCTGTTTCTAGCTCTGAGCCAAGGTTACCTCGTGCAAATGAGTGGAGCTGATAACATTTATTCCAGGAAAATCATTTAATTGAATTTTAATCAGGCCATTGGCACCTCCGTCGCAGTTTCAAAGACTCCGTGAAAAATGGAAATAAGCGTAACATTGACCGAGACGCCCATGGAGGACTGCTAGTCTGTCTGAAAGTGTCCTGCCGCTTCTGACTCGGTCTGCTCTAGATTGGTGAATTCTAATCTCTCGCTCTTTATTTTCGTCAGATTGTACTCATTTTGGTAGCACTCGTTTCAGTGAAAACTAGCTGTGCGGCCCAAGGGTCATGAAATGGAGAGTTTTCAGAAGCACAAAGCTTTCTCCCTCACCTCTCATCCACTCTGTGTCTCTTTTCCCTCTAATCATGCAATCATACAGCCCAGAAAAGAGCAGGATAATCAATGCCAGAGAGAGAGAGAGAGAGAGAGAGAGAGAGAGATGCGTTTCTCCATTTTCACTCACAACTCTGCCTCCCTTCAGCCACTTTGAGATTCTAGCACACAGGAGCGCTGCTGCGGATGATAAAATGACATTTTCCAGCACTTTGCTTTTGAGTCGCCTACAGTGCTAATTTGTGTTAACAGAGCTGTTGACATTTTGCCAAATTATGTTAAGTTTATGTTACAAGGAAAGTATGAATTATAGAATAGCATTCTTGTTTTAAAAGACAACATGACAGTATTTGCATTTAATGTGACCACTGATTAAATAAGGGGAGGGTGAAATATCTTAGACTATTATATTATTACAGCACTTGCATAGCAGCGGCACTGTATAAGACATTTTGGCTATGGTTTGTTCCAAACTTCTAACCTTAAGGGCCCTATTGTAATGATCTGAGCGCATGGCGCAGGTGCACTTAGGGTATGTCCACTTTTGCTAGTTTAACGATGGAAAAAAACAGTTGGCGCACCAGGCGCATGGTCCAAAAGGGTTGTACCTAGTCTCTTAATAAGTCATGGGTGTGTTTTGGGCGTAAAATGTATTAAACCCATTCCCTTCTCATTCTCATCTCCCATTCCCTTTAAAAGCCAGTTGCACTCGCGCCATGGTGGATTCGCTATTTACATGGCGGAATTTGCAAGAGGAGAAACGGAAGGCTTCTCCACAGAGGAATCCTTTTATTTTTCATATTTGGCATGTTTGTGTGCTGCTGGCCCTGTGTGTGTAATAAGCAGAGTGTATGGAAATGTTGCACCCGCCTATAGGCGCATACAGTACCGTCGCAAGGGCTGTGCCAAGTGTGCGACCGCACAGGGCCTCGCGCCTCTAGAGGGCCTCGCGCCTGGCCTGCATTTTATGAAGTTTATCTATTTTTTATTACAGTTTTTCCACCCAACATCGATAATAAATACAATTCCTACTGTCTCTCAATAATGCATAATCAAGGCCACGTGAAAAAAAAAAATCAGCAAATTATTATTGTTATTTTTCACATTTCGATATGACGTTCTGCGTGGTCGCGCCACTGTGAGCTGCTCACTCTGAGGAAAAAATGTCGGGCGCCGTATTTCGTAAACACGAGTCGGGTGGTGAGAAAAGGAAAATAATTAAAAAGAAAGAAGAATTTCATAAGTCACTGAGATGATCGCTGGATAAATTTGTCAATGCCAATATTGCGACTACAAGCAGCACAACCAACACAATCACGGAGACGAATCAGGCTGCCGGGTTGCAACAACAAGATGAAGTTCAAGGTGAGGCATAAATATAACAAGTGGTCGTGGACTAAAACTATATATATATAATCCGGCGTATGGGGTGAGCGATATGACGGTAGACACGACGTAGGTAACGATTTTGGACTAACGTTAATGTGTCTCTATTGCAGTTAAGGCCAATTTATACTTCTGCGTCGAGTGCACGCAGAGGGTACGGCGTACCCTACGCATAGACGCGTTGGTTACGCCGTACCCTACGCCGTAGCCTGACGCGCACCTCTCCAAAAATGTAACAACGCGTCAATTCTACGCGGACCGCAAGCGCTGTGATTGGTCTGCCAGAACCCTTCCCTCAGGTCAATAAATAAATAAAAAATCTGCGATAGGAGTGTGTGTGTGTGTGTCCAGAAATTGGATGATAGTTCCTTACGTCTGCTATAACACAATATTTTGCAGTCCAGCGATTCTTAATGGTAGTAAATAAATACATAGATCCGCTGAGTATAGTTTATTTATTTTCTCATTAAAACCGAAGATGTTAATCAGTAATTGTATATCAAGAACAGGGACACATTAGGGTATATTTCGTGAATGAAGTCTC
This sequence comes from Romanogobio albipinnatus, assembly GCA_023566225.1. Classification (NCBI taxonomy): domain Eukaryota; kingdom Metazoa; phylum Chordata; class Actinopteri; order Cypriniformes; family Gobionidae; genus Romanogobio; species Romanogobio albipinnatus. The sequence goes on from CM042257.1 coordinate 10,237,985, forward strand.
CGCAACAGCAATCGATTGCTCGAGCTACCGCTGCTGAAAACAGCGCCACGAGCTCCGCATGATTTCACAAACACATTCCAGCGCCAGATCGCCTTATTTAACTTTACTAATCAACTAGAGATGCTTAATTTGTATTAGATACAACAACTCAAGGTGCAAGAAAAGCCGCTCTCTCACTGCTGCTGATACTCCGACATGAATGTACAGATGCTACACAACAAGCAGCTTCTTCTTCGGCTGTTCTCTTGATTACACCAACATGCCCGAGGACACTGCCTACTAGCGTCTGCATGTGTAACTGCACATTGACGCAGACAACAGCGCAGAAGTATAAATGCTCACGACGGCGTCGGCTACGCGCGTAGCCTACGGCGTACACTACGGCGTACACTCGACGCAGAAGTATAAATTGGCCTTTACGCTCATGTGACGTGTCGGGCTGTGCTGCGCGGTCACAAAAGCTTGTCGTTTTCATGCGTTTTTTAGCATTGTAGTTTAAACACAGGTGATGTTAAAGCGTTAAAGCACAGTAAGCAGAGACAGCCAACTCTGCGCGCTGTCAGAGAGACTGTTTATGAGAGCTGAGAGACGAGCTCCCGTTTTAGTGTTGAATGAGTAAATCTGTTTGTTAGAATGATTAAAAAGTTTTAGTCTAGACCGCTTCACCGTTCTAACAGCGCTCGTCAGTGACGGAATGAGTGAGGCGGCCAATCAGATCAAAGAAGGCGGGTCTTGCTGTCAGTCATAACCGCAACGCAACGAGAGCTTGTGGAGAGATGCTTGTGCTGTACAGCTGAGCTGATAACTGCTTTACAATAGAAATTTTCAGCGACCAACAGTAATAGACTATCTAGTGATGCAAACTACTCAACTTTCTATGAAATTTAGCCGTCTTGAAATGAAATTATGCGTTATAAGTCATGTAAATCATAAATGAATGTGACAAGAAACGTTTGCGTTTTCACTATTAGACGAATAAGAGTGAATGTTTGCACGTTTCTTCATACCGTTCTTATTTAGGCTAGTTATTCCCTTAGATCGCTTTTAATCCTTTAATTGCTTTATTATTGTTGTTGTTGTTGTTCTTAGGTTATCATTATGCAGTAGATCTTATTGTTATGAGCGTGTGAGTGACCGTGGATGCTGCATGTCAGTGAGCACAATAGCCTATCACACACGTCAAGATTGTATAGAGTTTTACTCAGTCCATTTTAAATTCTAATTGCAGCATCTGAAATAGGTCAAACCACTTTTGATCAGATATGCGAAAGTTCGGTTTGTTACTATAGCAATACCCGGCCGCATACACGCGCGCAAATCAACTGTATAGAGGGCCTCGCATGTCAACTTCGCACAGGGCCTCGCAGCCCCCTTGCGACGGCCCTGGGCGCATATTACTAACGCGCCCTTTAAATAACACAAAAAAATACTGCACTATTGATTTTAGACCAGGTTTTTGTCAATGGCGCAGTCATTTTCAGTTGCCTCAAAAGCAACGTGCCAACAATGCGCCTGAACACACCTCGCTTTCAGACCAGCACACCAATGTTCAGCACATGGGCGAACAGATGGGCACGAGTGAATTTGCTATTTAAACAACGTGGCGCAAGACGTGAAAATGATAATGGCGTCAGGCTGAAACTAGCATAAAAACACTTGCGTCGCGTCGGGGTTGCATTGCGCCGGGTGTATGATAGGGCCCTAAGTATCTGTAATTATTTTGGCCTGAATCACTTAAAGGGATAGTTCACCCAAAAATGAACATTTTGTCATTATTTACTCACACTCATGTTGTCCCAAACCTGTATAACTGACTGTAAATGTGGTCACTTATAATTTCATGTTGTTTTTAATCATGCACTTTCTTACTGAACTGTACATGAATTAAAGTTTAAATGGAAACGCAGTTCACAAACAATTATTTGAGCATCGTTTTTATACCTGATTTACCAGAGGAATTATTCAAATCAGGTAAGAGCAGACACTGCATAAAAATGTGTGCTTTATGTAATTTGCACACCATAATTCCCCATTTTGCAGGGTGTTTCAGAGTGCTAGTTTGTGAAATATATTTAACAGACTTCCACAATCTAGCAATCTGTGCTGGAACTGTATACAGCATCACTCCATCAATGCAGTCCAGGCAATGTGCATCTGGATATATGCCCAATTAAAATGCCTTTCTACATCATTTGATCATCATTAAGTGAATTACTGCTGCTATAATCAATACAATATGTAAACAAACCATTTCTCTTAAATTACATTCCACTTATTGCTTTTCGTGGAAGGTAATAGTGTAATGTAATTTGCCCCAGGCATTTATAATCTGACCCAAGAAACACTTTTTTCATATTGCATATTCTGTAGCATTTGTACAGATATCTGTGATGCAGTAAGGTGGTTTTAATGAATGCGCGAGAGCTGAAAACAGTTATAGGAATTCAAAAAGCCATTTAACTCACTCAGAACGCTTCATCTTGAGTGTTTGTGTGTGCGCAGCCACTGAAGTCTGACCAACATTTGCCCATTAACCATATTATTATTATTTTTCTTTTCTCATGTTGTGCAAGAAGAAAATGAACAGATTTTTGTTGTAAATTGAGTTGTAGATTGGTAAAGCTTGTCCAGCAGAAGTAGCATTCTTTCTCTCTCCACGCTCCCCTGACTCTAGTTTCCCCTTGATGAGACAATTTCGTGCTGAGATGCTACAACTTGGACTGTCTCTACTCCATCCCGGCTCAGCAGCTGCTCCTGTTGTCTGTGCTGCTCTCAGCTTGATTTTTTTGTTTAGCCTTTTCTATAGTGGTCTATCTATCTATCTATCTATCTATCTATCTATCTATCTATCTATCTATCTATCTATCTATCTATCTATCTATCTATCTATCTATCTATCTATCTATCTATCTATCTATCTATCTATCTATCTATCTATCTATCTATCTATCTATCTATCTATCTATCTATCTATCTATCTATCTATCTATCTATCTATCTATCTATCTATCTATCTATCTATCTAGTCCGTCCGTTGGTCATGTTATACTTTTATACTTCATTTTCCTGGTTAACAGTACAGAAATAGAGACCAAATACAATTCTACTTTGTATTTTTATTTATTAAAACCAAGTATAAATTTCACAGAGTTAGCGGTTTTACACATTTCTACACATTTCTACACATTTCTACATTTAATAATAACTAAAGGCAGTATAAATGTAAACAATATATATCATTTGTGAACTAGGGATGTAACAGTGAGGAAATTTTCCCACCGGTTAATCGACGTGTGACAATATCGGTATCAGCGGCGGGGGATTTTAAATTGCTAATTCTAAACCGAAAGTAAAATGACCACGGCTGCATAACGGAGCAGAGCAAGGTAAGTGTTTTCAGTGAATTCCTATGGAAGTTAAGCTTCCAGAATGAACTGAAAACGCGCCAGTGGACACGCACCGTGAATGACAGTGCGGCCGTAAATGAATGACAGTGTGGCCATACGCATTTACTTTCGGTTTAGAATTAGCGCCAATTTGGAGGCAGGTTGCTTGAATGGTGGGTTCATTAGCCTATTATTCTTCATGAAAAACACAACAACAAAACAGTACAATGACAATGACAAATGTACTTAAATAGGCGTTTTTCCATGTACTTCCGCAATCATCTTGTCTGTCAGCTCTTTGCTCTCGTGATGAATGAAATCTATCTCCTGCTGCGTTTGTGCTGCGACTCTCATTCGGCTCACGCTGTATTAAGCAGACACGTTCAGTTTTTAATTGAAGTGTTCGTTCTCGAACTGAACTAAAGGATTTTATTACTATAAAAATCAAAACGACGTCCGCAGCAAGCCTATTTTGAACTAATGTTCAGCTTTTCTTTTTAATAACTTATTTTCAGCAGTCATCAAGCTTATACACACTAGTCACAGACAGAAACGAAGATGTACCTTTAATTTCACCAAGCTGATCGCTCACTAAAACCCCTCACAGTCATCTTGTTTTCAGGCCATTTCAAGTTTGATTTTGACGTGACATAAAACGGTGATATCAAAGTGTCTGAGTTGTTCCTTTTTAATTAGTCTTCTCATGAATGGCATCATTATCTTCATTCAGGCCAATTCGAGAGTGCGCACGAAAACTATAGGCGGGATTTATCGCAAAAACCAATCATATCCAATCATTGCGCGATGGAGGCATTGCCTCCTCTCACGTGGCATTTTCCGCCATTCATTCTCCGTTACACCCCTCCCTCCCTCCCTCCCTCCCTCCCTCCCTCCCTCCCTCCCTCCCTCCCTCCCTCCCTCCCTCCCTCCCTCCCTCCCTCCCTCCCTCCCTCCCTCCCCCCAAAATCACCACACACTTTGGGGTGGTCTGTTTAAAAGTCAATGGGCTCAGGGGAGGCAAGCCTCCTGCTGTATTACCTGTGTCGCAGTTAGACAGTGTTTCTTTATAAAAATGTGTGACTTTTACACTTTTTAATGTCACATGTTGTAATATTTGCATTGTTTTATTTGTTGTAATAGAGATTATTTTCTCATCCAGTTTCATTAGAGGAGACACTGCGCCCCTTGTCCTACAGCAGTCTTGCGTGGCGGAGACGGCACCCTCCCTTCATTACCTTCCTGCCTACAGGGAGCGAGAGAGCGGCTTGAAAGCAGTCATTTAACCGCAGTAGCCATTAGTCTTTCATTATTGAATGGGAATGCAATTGAAAGGCCCTTTTCCACTGGCTGCATTTGATTTGTTGTGTTATTTGGGAGGGCTAATGTTGTGTATAATCAGAACCTCGGATGGTAAACACATTCCAGGAGCTTCTCCACTCCAAACGAGAGTTTGAAAGGTGCTGTTCTGTTTTTCTATTTAGTTTTCGCCCCTTGCGTTCCGACCTATTCCACTAAAGAATTCGATTTAGATAAGAGGCAAGTAGTCCTTGGCGTTTGGATGACTGCTTCTCATTTGACACACTCCTCTTCGAGTTTCTCTTTTCTAAAACATTTCTAAAACTAATCATTTCTAACAGGATACCCTTAAATGTGTGGTAGTTAAGGATTCAGGCAGCTCTTGTGACACACTCCGGCACAAACCAGTCCCTCCATAATGGCAGTCATTTCCAGCGCAAAGTGTGTTTTAGTGATGACAGGACACAGGTGACAGCATTTCTATAGTATGCAGACATGCCTCTGAATAAAGAGATTATATGTATAACGTTGTATTACAGATTTGACATCACTCATTTTAGTAAATATCTGCATTTCTCTTAGTATATAATCACAGATGTGAGCCAGTTTTACCCACCATTTGGATATTATGCACTTAGTGTGTTTGCATGCAATTTTCTGATTAAGGTCCATGTTTTGGTTCAAGCTTTAATCTGCAAAAGATGTTTATGTTTCCCAGCTATTCCTTCTATTCTGGGAATATAAGAAGTGCTTACTGATAATTCATTTGAATAATACCGTACAGTAATTTAATAAACTGATTTATTTCCTCCGACAATAGCACACAGGAGCACAAAATGCAGGTCATGAGTCTCTTTACACGCCTGTATAGATTTATGTGCATTTCTAAAAATAATCTCTTTTCTCCCTCAAAAAATGCTTCACAGCCCCTTAGTCACGCAGCTACACAAAATGTGTAAGTGTAACATAAATTCAACCATCTGCACCTGCAAAACGCAATATGGTGATGTTAACAAAACGCTGTGAAAAATCTTGCTTACAATTGGAGTATTCAGAATGCTTGTGCATTTAACCATCGTCAGTGTGGAGTTATTTGACTGAATCATACTGTAAATAGATTGTAATATTATCATTCCTGACGCCAAGGTCATAGAGCCCTAGCAGATTTGATCCAAACTAGCATTGCATCTATTTTTCATTGCCATATAAGGCTTACAGCAGTTTAGCAAGAATGGTTATGCTAAACGCTTAAGACACATGGGCTGGCTCAGATTCCTGTTAGTGGGTGGTAAAATTGAGGTTTTATTTGAGGCCTGAATATATTTGACTAGTGTCAGAAAGGATTTCCTTTCAACAGACGCTGATGGCACCAGAGGGTCTACTTCTGTTTTTCTGCATCGCAAAACTTGAGATATTGGCTGCAGCAATAGCATTAGCTTTTGTTTGTTAGACAGGTGTTGCTCGCATATGTGTGCACAACCTGTTCCTTTACTCCTGGCTTTCCATTCCTGGGTATTTCCCTGGAAAATTCAAGCATATTCTTTTTGTCAGTTTTATTTGACCACCTGTATTCAGCTTGCGCTGTGTGTATGTGCTTGTCAGTATTTGTAAGTGTTCCCAGATATATTTACCATGCCTGTTTGCGTGTGATATTCACTCGAGATCCTATTCCCTCTAAAGGGACTGTGGCTTGTGCTGCACGTATTTGTCTAAGTGTAATAGAGGTCATCGACTGCAGACCCTGCTGCTCCCCGGAGAGTGCCAAAAGAGCACTGCACTGACAAACGCCATTCCACTCGCCATTGTGTACATATAACTGTTATAGTGGGTCACCAAACACACACATACCAACGCTGGTGCACACAAGCTCTCAAAGCCCAGTATGCTGTCTTAGTGTCTTCCTTTGCAGCTCCCTTCTGACAGATTTGACTGATTTGAAATGTTTTCATAGGCAGCAGCTTGACTAAATTGTTTCCAGTTAAATTTGACATTAGCATGTTGCTAAACTAACATTGATATATAAGGCATCATCTGCTGGTTTGAAGGGGTATATATTGCTATAAAAATGTATGTAATTTATGTTAAAGACATGAAATATCTATATCTGAGAGAAAAAAAAAGAACACTGTGGTCCCTATCACACACCAGGCGTGACCTGGCTTTTAAAGGAAGTGGGAGATGAGACTCTGTTTGGTTTATTGCACGTTACATCCAAAACATACCCATGATTCATTAAGAGACTACGTAAAGCCCTTTTGGACCATGTGCCTGGCGCGCCAACCAAGCAAAAGTGGATTTGGACACGCCCTAAGTGCACCTGCGCCATGCGCTTCTGACCATGCGATCAGATCATTCAAATAGGGCACAAAGTGAAATCAGCACATGTCTGTTTGCTGGGTCAATGGTAATTTATGCAGTTTAGTGGCCATTGTACAAACATATTTGACTATCTGTAACGCAGGCCAGCTAGTAGTTGCTGTGTGAGTAAACCTCACTCCTCTGATCTCAAGAGATGCTCTTGCGACTGACGCTAGAGGTTGCAGCCTTTAGCCTCCTTGTTAGAGCGTCTGACTTTCATGCTGGTGGACCCGGGTTCGAGTCTCACTTGGAGCGGGAGGGGTTACATTGGTGCCGTGACCCGGATGGGAGTGAGGTTTAGGGGGGTGAGTGTAACGGAGGCCAGCTAGTAGTTGCTGTGTGAGTAAACCTCACTCCTCTGATCTCAAGAGACGCTCTTGCGACTGACACTAGAGGTTGCAGCCTTTAGCGTCCTTGTTAGAGCGTCTGACTCTCATGCTGGTGGACCCGGGTTCGAGTCTCACTTGGAGCGGGAGGGGTTACATTGGTGCCGTGACCCGGATGGGAGTGAGGTTTAGGGGGGTGAGTGTAACGGAGGCCAGCTAGTAGTTGCTGTGTGAGTAAACCTCACTCCTGATCTTAAGAGATGCTCTAGCAACTGACACTAGAGGTTGCAGCCTTTAGCCTCCTTGTTAGAGCGTCCGACTCTCATGCCGGCGGACCGTGCAGGCAGCTAACTTTGGACAGCTTAAATGAGCTGTCCAGTAAACTTTGATGAGTGATGCGCTGACATCAGACAGTCATTGCTGCACTGTAAAGTGATGGCACTGTGGAGCCATGTTCTTTTTAAACCATTTGTATAGGTTTAACATTAAATTATCAGCTCGGAAAATATGCTAATTTGACTAGAAACACTGGAGACCAGAAATGTAAAGCATCAGTCCAGTAAGGGTCAGGCAATACTTCTGGTTTCAGAAAAAGGAGGATAATGCCACGATTTACCCATCAGAATCAAGTATTTCAGAGAGCCTTATAGTAAGCATACAAATTACTCACATCAAATATTTGGTTAAATAGTGATTTTGTTTTAATTCATTTAATTACATGTTTTAATTAATTATTTTTTTATGTGTACCTGTCAGTGTTAAATGAAATATAAGTGCACTATTGCTCAAAGGTTTTAGGTCACTTTAAATAAATTAATGGTTTTATTCAGCAAGGACACATTAAATTGATCAAAAGTTAGATTAGGCCTAAGTGCTGAGTGTAGAGTGTTGTAAAACATTTCTAATAAGTTCTAAATAAAACTATTAATCAAGGCACTTAACATGGTTTCCAAACTTTTCTCTTTTTGTGCATTCTGGGATTGCCTTCTCCTCCAATGATTAATACAATGAGCAAAAAGATGTATGTATGCTGTACTTTTTGGAACAGGCTTTGCATTGAGTGTGAACCATAGACTGTAAAAAAATAGGTGTGAACCTGTGTTGCCAGACCCTTTTCACATTTCCGGGTTTCTCAGAGCGGAAGTCGTCATAGTTGGGTTAAATATTATAGCAGTGAATACAAAAATATATTTTTTTTGTGTGCCCATTTGCTCAAATAGCAAAATAAAAACTCCACAATAGTGATTTCACAACTTTCAAAAAGAAGGAAAAAATAGAGTGAGATTGATAACGACAGTCAAAAGAGAGAAATATGTTAATTTTATCATCACTCCCATAGACGCTGTATTAGAACACCCTCACAGCATCGGTAACTTGTTTTTTGTAATTTGATGCAAAAATAATAAAATACAAAGTATTAGTGTTATAAATGTACATTTATAAAAATTAACAAAATTAAAATACAAAAAACGTTGCAGGATTTACGATATTGATGACCGCGTCATCACAGTCTGTGAAAAGGCCTTTAGCCCTTTAGCTGTTATAATTCACTGTAAACCACGGCTTCACGGTAGGCTGTAAAATAAAAATTAGAATTTCGAATATTTGTTGAATTTACAAAGAAAACCGTGCATTCGAATTTTTGGTAGAGGCGCGCGAGACATGACGATGACGGAACTGACGCGGTTTGTTTATCCAGGATAGTGCGGTGCAGCTGTGTTGTTTATTTGAAAAGAAGGCGGAAAAAACGTCAGGACTCGGAGTCAGAGAGAAAATGGGCAACCTGTTAAATGCCGTATACAGTCAGACACAGAGCAGTGCAGAAGAAGGCAATCAGGGCTTTGGAGCATGAGATGGATATAAATTAAAGAGAAGATACGCTGCCTGCTGACGAAAATCCTCTCAGTTGGTGGCAAAATCACGCGGTGTAAGGTTATATGTACACTCTAAAAAAAAATGGTTCTATATGGCACCAAAAATGGTTCTTGGCTCGTAATCATAGGGGAACCTTTTTAAGTGCTATATAGCACCAATTTTGGTGCTTCAGTGGTTCTTCAGCGGTTCTTCAGAGGTTCTTCACCGGTTCTTTGACTAAGGTGCTATATAGCACCGCTAACTAAGGTGCTATATAGCACCGCTACCATATACAGAACATGTTAAGATATGGTGCTATATAGCACCAAAAGTGGTTCCCCTATGATTACGACGAAGAACCATTTTTGGTGCCATATAGAACCTTTTTTTTTAGAGTGTATCCACATATTGCGCAGCTGGCAAAGACATACTTGACCTTACCTCAGGAAAAAAACACTCAGCACTCGCTGCAGGTCAAGCTGACTGTTTGGTGTTTTTGACGAACAATATGTAGATGTTTAGTGGGTGGAAATGGATTGTTTCTGAATGTCAGTTTGCTATTTTGTGTTCATATTAAGTTACATTGTCTGTTGAAGTGTGTTTTCTCAGGTTACTGATGCACTTGCAATTTAATGCACTTTTGTTACCTAATTTTCCTTACATGCTCATTAATGAAATTATATTTTATTTAATAACAATTGTTTGAAAAGTTAATGCACTGTAAAAAGTGAATGTCATTTCATATCAATAAAAGATGCAATGCTTGATTTGGTTTAAATTAGCTTGTTGCGCCCGCGTGCGCCCTCTTTTGGGCATAGGAGACAATACAGTACTTGTTCCCTCTAAAATTCAGTATTGCCTTTAGAATTTGAATATAATTTGAATTTTGATCATATTTAAGAAAGAATTTCGAATTTAGCTTTTCAGCAATTTTGCCAGCCCTACTTCACGGGGTGTATTGCTTTTATAAAACGTTTACCACACAATATTATAGCCAAACAATATGTATCAACGTAAAGTAAAATAGCTAAAAGCCTTGCTTCCGCTGGAGAAGAAAATAGTCCCTGACCGTGAACAGCAACAAAAGTTACATTCTTACGCCATTAGATGGCGGCGAAGACTTTTATATCCTCCTGGGACCCAGAAAAAAAATGTTTTTGGAATTTAGTATTTTTTTATGTCATTACATTGTTTAGAGCGTAAGAAACAAATGGAAAAAAAAAAACATTTTTGAAAAATGATCTCTGTAGTTGACAGCAGGACTCAGTTGTTAAAAAAATTTAATGACATGAAATTGCATGTATAGGCAAAAACAATGGGATTTATTTTTAATTCACCAATCAATTTTTAGGTTTCAGGGTTTTTTTTAAACAAACTTTATTTAAATATGATTCTGAACTATGTTATGAAAGATATAATGAAATGCATTCATATATTTTACTTTATTAAATATGTGGGTAAAATGACAATACTTGGATTTTCCCATTCAATACAATGTATCTATTCACTGCATCTAATTTGCATATTAATGTGTTCTTGGTGCGACATGTAATGAAAAAAGAAGTGTAATAATGGGAGGAATAATTGGCAACATTTTCATAATAATATATAATATTTCATAGGAATATTGATATGTAATTTCTTTCCCTGTTCACTTGTTATGTCTCCAAAATGCCTGATAAACATGATTTAAATCCTGGTGTCCACTACAGTGGTCATTTATGAAATCAATGCCCTGTTTTGTAACAGAAAGTCATATTTTGAATAGAAACCCCATAACATTTTCCTGAGATGTTGATTTATAACAAACAATTTGAAAATGAATCAGATTTAAATTATAATTAAAAAATATGATCATATTTCCATAAGAGTGCTAAACATTAATGTCAGCCGTTTTTAAAGACCAAGAAGAAGTTGTTGTCCTGGTGAAACCTCCAAACATTTGGTATCCCTGCAAAGCCCCGAATGTGCTCTTTGAAGGACATCCAGACATGTGACATGTATGATGTCAGAGAAATTCACTAAAATATAATGTCCACTACAGTGGACAAAAGTCTATTCTTGGGTCCCAGGAGGATATTGGACTGAAACTTGAAACTGACTCTGTCACGCAGTAGAGAAATTACCGTATATACCCGTATAGACAGGAATCACTAACTTACTGATACTGGCGTTAAATTTTAAAATAAATAAATACTATGCAAAATGACAAAATAATTAATCAGAATACTTACCAAAAGTTGCCCCTGCTCACGCTCTCCGTCTCTGCAAGATTCGGTGATTCAGATTTCACTTAGCACAACTACTAGAAGACTTACAACTGTCAGACGGGTTTCTCACATCTACGTCATCAAGCTCAGTCTGAGGCTGCGCAGAACGCTGAGCCATCAGGAAGTGAGTGCTTCTAATTGACTTCACTTTTCTGTGTTGAAGTCTGTGGGGTCACTGTGTCCATTTCTTTTACTGTCTATGCATTCAAACAGATTTTTTTATTAAGGACATAGGACTGACTTGAATGCTTTATCTACATGCAGGTAACACTCGTCACCCGATCTCTCTCACACATAATACAGTAAGCTTCAATAAACAACATCAATGAGGAACTGGAACTGACCTGCAGACTCTATGGTTTATGCAAACGTACTGTATGAATTCTCTCAGAACAGCATTCTTTAACAGACTAAAATGTGGGATTGCAATAATTGAATGTGGTAAATAGCTTTGATGAGAAAACACAACTCAACAGTGATTCTAATTTCTCAGCGCTGTGATTCGACGAGAATCAGTCACTGATCACTGATTCCATGAAATCTTTCCACAAACACGTGGGAATACACACAAACAGACAGAGAGAGAAAGGAAATAAAAAAGTGATATAGGTGCAAAAAAAGTGTATTGTTGATGGTTGCTAGGATGATGCTACAGTATGCAGCTGCTAAGGTGTGATTGTTGAGTGCTGTTGTGTGGTTGCTAAGGGGACGTGGGTGGTTGCTAGGTAATTGCCTACTGTCTATATGATGTTCTGATAACATGGAATCAATCAGAAGAGTAAAAGCATGTCTTTCCTCAATAAGCCACTTGTATGATTTGATTTATCATTCTTGTCCATAGCACAGTTATGTTTGCTGAAATCCCCTAAAAATACAAGAACTGCCCCATTTTGTTTTATTTCATCCCTGTTCACTGTATATTAGGGGTGTTACAATATATCGTGTCTCAGTATATAGCAATACAAAAATGCCACAATAAGTATTGTGGATAGTGACCATTTGTATTGCATACAGTTCACCCAAAATGAAAATTACTGTGTGAGAAAAAAATCGTTTACAGAGTTTTAGGGTCAGTACTACATTTAAACTACTATATACACCGGTCAGGCATAACATATGACGTAGAGGCATGGACTGCACTAGACCCTTGAAGGTGTGCTGTGGCATCTGGCACCAAGATGTTAGCAACAGATCTTTTAAGTCCTGTAAGTTGCGAGGTGGGGCCTCCATGGATTGAACTTGTTTGTTCAGCACATCCCACAGATGCTCGCCTGTCAGTGGTCATAACGTTATGCCTGATCAGTGTATTATGTTGAATATAATATATAATAATGCAATGGGGAATATGTGTGGGTATTGAAAATGCCAAATTTTATATGTTATCAGTAAAAAGTGGCCAACATTATTATAAATATATCGAGTGAGTGACAGAGTGCAAGCATATTCGTCTAAAATAATTCTGTATTTCCAGTTTCAGATTCTTGAATATTTTTATTCTGGTGTCACCAATTTAGCGGTACATTTTTTGTTACCATTTTACCATATGTCTTGGAGTATCGCAATAATATTATATTGTGAGTTCAGTATCATGATATGTATCACTATCGTTTTACTATATTATGTCATAATTCCTAATGGGTGTCTGGATTGCATGTGCTTTGGCATTTATATAATTCACCTCTGTCATATGTTGTCACCACAAAAAATGGGTTCATAGGCTTCATCTTATTTTATATTCATCTGTGCCTTTCAGAAATATGTATATGTGCAATATGTATAAGTATTGTGGGACTTGTACAATAATGTTTATGCATGACCTGTATCATGTGTGCACTGTCAGTCAGGAATTTGGTTCTTGCCTGTAGATTATATATTAGTGTGTGTGTGTGTGTGTGTGTGTGTGTGTGTGTGTGTGTGTGTGTGTGTGTGTGTGTGTGTGTGTGTGTGTGTGTGTGTGTGTGTGTGTGTGTGTGTGTGTGTGTGTGTGTGTGTGTGTGTGTGTGTGTGTGTGTGTGTGTGTGTGTGTGTGTGTGTGTGCATGAAGGTATAAGGAATAACAATGTATGTGCATATATAAATGCGTATGTGTGTGTGTTCTTCACTGCCTCATTAGTTGCTCGGTCTGCTAGCTGTGTCTTTATTCTCATTTTATGTGCTCAGGTTTAGGGAATCACCTGAGATTAATTTGCAGTCTTGGGCCGCTCGCTTCAATCCATAATTCAGCAGCAGTGTGGCTCTCTCCCTGACACCTGCCGCACCAGGACCCAGGCAGAGTGAAATATTCACTACAGATCATCACACCACAGCCGTTCGCCCTTATTAACCGGCCCCTTATCCGTTTGGAACGATGCATAGTGGGCCGAAAACGAGAGAAATTTGAGACCAAGTGTGTGCATGAGGAGATATTAAAATCAATCATCCGCTCTTATGTCATCCCTCTATGTTGAGCTGCTCTAATCATACAGCAGTCATTAATCATTTCAGAAGGTTGATGTAATATCCTGTGATAGCCAGCTGCGCTCGAGCGTAATGTCTTTATCAGGCTGTTGTTAAGGTTTATCTTCAGACGGCATGTAGGAATCGGATGAGGCTTTTGCTTTTTAATAAAATTCTGTTAAAATCCTTAGCGCAATATCGCTTATCAATCCAGTAAATGTAGTAATCAGTCATTTCAATATTTTATGTGTTTTATCTTTATTGAAAGTGCTCAAGTGTTTGGATTGTTGTAATCAGGGCTTTAGGACTTTTTTTTGGGGAATATGCAGATGCTCATGAATATTTGTATTTGAGTTATGTTGACGATTTGGTTTGCTAAAAGCTGTTCTGCAACACTCTGTGCACACATTGTATGTTATTGTCTATTTTTATTGCCATCATTGCAGCTTTTATTGGTAGGAAAGTAGAGAACAGATAATAAATGATGGGAAAACATGATCTAGACATGAGGCAAACTGGACTCAAACGCATGTCGTTTTGTCCGTTGTTGTTAATATCCATTCAAAATCGTTAGAATATCATTAGAAATGTTGCCTTGGCAAGTTTAAGTTGAAGAAGTTAAATTATAAAAAATATGAACTCTTTAGTGTGTAATGTTGTTGTTTGAGCATGAAAAAGGTCTGCAGAGTTGCAAAGCACAAAGTTCAATCTCTATATCAGTGTCTGTTTCTGAACTCCCTGAAAGACTTTGATTGTAGTCTTGCTTTTTAATTCTGGGAACGTGTACATCACAATATTCCTCATTTAAATAACGGAGTGTCTATTTACATCAAGTGCAAATATCGCACCTTGTTGGCAAGTGCTATTTACCTAACAATGCCTGGTTGGGCCAAACATGATTAAAAAAAGGTGCATATATTTCAACGTCTTCAGTGGTATAGTAAAGCGTAAGGTTTAAAGGGATAGTTCTGTTATCCAATAACAGAACACCGCTCGGGTTCAGATCAGGGGGGCCGTTCCTCCCAATCACGCCCATCCAGATGTCACTGTCACTGGCCACATAAGCATTGAAGTCCCCCAGTAGAACGACGGAATCTCCAGTCGGAGCACTTTCCAGCACCCCTCCCAGAGACTCCAAGAGGGCCGGGTACTCCGCACTGCCGTTCGACAAACGACAGTGAGAGACCTATCCCCGACTCGAAGGCGCCGGGAAAGGACCCTCTCATTCACCGGGGTGAACTCCAACACATGGCGACTGAGCTGGGGGGCTATAAGCAAACCCACTCCAGCCCTCCGCCTCTCACCATGTGCAACTCCAGAGTGGTAGAGAGTCCAGCCTTTCTCAAGAAGTGTGGTTTCAGAGCACAAGCTGTGCGTGGAGGTGAGTCTGACTATCTCTAGTCGGTACCTCTCGACCTCCCGCACAAGCTCAGGCTCCTTCCCCGCCAACGAGGTGACATTCCACGTCCCTAAAGCCAGATTCCGTGTCCAGAGATCGGGTCGTCGGGGGCCTCGCCTTCGACTGTCGCCCGATCCACTATGCACTGGCCCCTTACGCTCCCTCCTGCAGGTGGTGAGCCCACAGGAGGGCGGCCCCATGTCACTCCTTTGGGCTGAGCCCGGCCGGACCCCATGGGGGGAGGCCCGGCCACCAGGCGCTCGCATACAAGCCCCAACCCCGGGCTGGGACCCCGGCTGTGCCATGCCGGGCGACATCTCAAGACTTTCTTAAATTTTTTAAAAGAAGTCTCTTATTATAACCAAGGGAATACTAAACTATATTAGATTTATAATATGCCTGGTTCCCATTAAATACTCCCTATTCTTGTTAAGTCTTTATTCAGCATGTATATTTTAAAGTACTTGAACTTTTCAAGGGCTTAATGGAAAGATAAGAAAGATGGAAAATAAAAGTAATAATATTTATGTTTTTGTGTAGAAAATGTCTTCCATCACAGCAGCTGTTGCATGCTCCTGACGGAATAAGAAGTTTGTGATATTTATGGAGCAAAGACATTTTATGGGGTTGTTAAACCAGTTCACTTGCTGTTTCCTGTTGACCTCAACTACAGCGTTGGCCTCAGAAAACTCATGGATCGATAACGCAAAGAACTTGTTCTTTCTGACTGTACCACCGCCGTCTACAATGGTTTGATGGAGAGGATAAAATGGAAAGAAAAAAAATATATATATATATCTTTTTAACCACATTAATCCTCCAGAACTCCAGGATATAAGGACAAGATGGTGTCTTGTGAAGGGCAGTCCAAAGTATAAATAGTGACTTAAAACTTCAATGACAGTTATTTTATAGTTATTGCATGTTGTTTGCCAAGGTGTAGTATAAGAATATATACAATTACAGGCCCATAAATTGTTCTCTTAGATAAGTAAAGCCAAGAGAGAATGAAAGATGAGTGAAAGATCTGTCAGTTTTGCTTCAAAATATGCTGACTTTATCAGTAAGCATCTGCAGCCTTCTGTGATAGCAGCTCTGGGGCTCCGGCACACATTTGGTATTCTTGCAGTGAGATGGACAGATTCCTATTAGCATTCCGCACCCCGGAGGACTCGGGCAGGGGAACGTGGGTGCCAGTTCAGAGAGTGTGGGTGTGTGAGACGGGTCGAGGGCAGCCACGCAGAACGAACAATTCTTCCTCAATTGTCCAGCACATCGTCATAATGAGAAAACATTGATTGTAAACAAAGGAGGCACAGTAATTGGGACTCCATTGGGTAAGTGTCAGGACTCGGCCCAGTGGACAGCAGAGGGGTGGTCAGGTGGAGATGGTTGCTTATTCAAAGTTCAAAGTTATTTGTGAACGTACTGCTAAAGATGAGAAACTATGGTAACATGTAATACAAGTTGTTTTGTTTTAAAGGTATTTTATATGAAGTTTACTAAAGGGTATATATATATATATATATATATATATATATATATATATATATATATATATATATATATATATATATATATATATATATATATATATATATATATATATATATATATATATATATATACCGATCAGGCATAACATTATGAGGTGAAGTGATTAACACTGATTATATCTTCATCACCCTGTTTGTGGGTGGGATATATTAGGCAGCAAGTGAACATTTTGTCCTCAAAGTTGATGTGTTAAAAGCAGGAAAAATGGGCAAGTATAAGGATTTGAGAGAGTTTGCCAAGGGTCAAATTGTGATGGCTAGACAACTGGGTCAGAGCATCTCCAAAACTGCAGCTCTTGTGGGATGTTCCCGGTCTGCAGTGGTCAGTATCTATCAAAAGTGGTCCAAGGAAGAAACAGCGAACCAGCGAGAGGGTCATGGGCAGCAAAGGCTCAATGATGCAAGTGAGGAGCGAAGGCTGGCCCGTGTGGTCCGATCAAACAGATGAGCTACTGTAGCTCAAATTGCTCAATAAGTTAATGCTGGTTTTGATAGAAGGTATCAGAATACACATTGCTTCGCAGTTTGTTGCGTATGGGGCAGCATAGCCGCATACCAGTCAGGGTGCCCATGCTGATCCCTGTCCACCGCCGAAAGCGCCAACAGTGGGCACGTGAGCATCAGAACTGGACCACGGAGCAACGGAAGAAGGTGGCCTGGTCTGATGAATCATGTTTTCTTTTACATCACGTGGATAGGCGGGTGCGTGTGCGTAGCTGACCTGGGGAACACATGGCACCAGGATGCACTATGGGAAGAAGGCAAGCTAGCGGAGGCAGTGTGATGCTTTGGGCAATGTTCTGCTGGGAAACCTTGGGTCCTGCCATCCATGTCGATGTTACTTTGACATGTACCACCTACCTAAGCATTGTTGCAGAAATGCAGACCAATTCCATGAAGCTCTCTCTATGCACTGTTCTTGAGCTAATCTGAAGGCCACACAAAGTTTAGAGGTCTGTAGCTATCGAGTCTGCAGAAAGTTCCCGACCTTTGCGTACTGTGCGCCTCAGCATGCGCTGACCGCACTCTGTGATTTTAAGTGGCCTACCACTTCGTGGCTGAGTTGCTGTTGTTCCAAATTGCTTTCCCTTTGTTATAATACCACTAGTTAACCTTGGAATATTCAGTAGTGAGGAAATTTCACGAATGGACTTATTGCACAGATGGCAACCTATCACACTTGAATTCACTGAGCTCCTGAGAGCGACCCATTCTTTCACAAATGTTTGTAGAAGCAGTCTGCATGCCTAGGTGCTTGATTTGTGTGTGTGTGTGTATATATATGTATGTATGTATGTATGTGTATATATATATCTCACCTAAAGTATTATTAGGAACACCATACTAATACTGTGTTTGACCCCCTTTCGCCTTCAGAACTGCCTTAATTCTACGTGGCATTGATTCAACAAGGTGCTGAAAGCATTCTTTAGAAATGTTGGCCCATATTGATAGGATAGCATCTTGCAGTTGATGGAGATTTGTGGGATGCACATCCAGGGCACGAAGCTCCCGTTCCACCACATCCCAAAGATGCTCTACTGGGTTGAGATCTGGTGACTGTGGGGGCCATTTTAGTACAGTGAACTCATTGTCATGTTCAAGAAACCAATTTGAAACGATTCGAGCTTTGTGACATGGTGCATTATCCTGCTGGAAGTAGCCATCAGAGGATGGGTACATGGTGGTCATAAAGGGATGGACATGGTCAGAAACAATGCTCAGGTAGGCCGTGGCATTTAAACGATGCCAAATTGGCACTAAGGAGCCTAAAGTGTGCCAAGAAAACATCCCCCACACCATTACACCACCACCACCACCATCCTGCACAGTGGTAACAAGGCATGATGGATCCATGTTCTCATTCTGTTTACACCAAATTCTGACTCTACCATCTGAATGTCTCAACAGAAATCGAGACTCATCAGACCAAGCAAACTTTTCCCAGTCTTCAACTGTCCAATTTTGGTGAGCTCGTGCAAATAGTAGCCTCTTTTTCCTATTTGTAGTGGAGATGAGTGGTACCCGGTGGGGTCTTCTGCTGTTGTAGCCCATCCGCCTCAAGGTTGTGCGTGTTGTGGCTTCACAAATGCTTTGCTGCATACCTCGGTTGTAACGAGTGGTTATTTCAGTCAAAGTTGCTCTTCTATCAGCTTGAATCAGTCGGCCCATTCTCCTCTGACCTCTAGCATCAACAAGGCATTTTCGCCCACAGGACTGCCACGTACTGGATGTTTTTCCCTTTTCACACCATTCTTTGTAAACCCTAGAAATGGTTTTGCGTGAAAATCCCAGTAACTGAGCAGATTGTGAAATCCTCAGAGCGGCCCGTCTGGCACCAACAACCATGCCACGCTCAAAATTGCTTAAATCACCTTTCTTTCCCATTCTGACATTCAGTTTGGAGTTCAGGAGATTGTCTTGACCAGGACCACACCCCTAAATGCATTGAAGCAACTGCCATGTGATTGGTTGATTAGATAATTGCATTAATGAGAAATTGAACAGGTGTTCCTAATAATCCTTTAGGTGAGTGTATATTTATCATTTATATTTCAAAGTACTTGAACTTTGCAAGGGCTTAATGAAAAAATAAAAAAGATGGAAGATAATGGTAATAATATTTCGGTTTTTATGGAAAAATGTCTTCCATCACAGCAGCTAAAGAAGTTTATGTGATATTTAGGGAGCAAAGACATTTTATAGGCTTGTTAATCTGGAGGGGAAATGACAGATGGAGAAATGAAATGTCTTTGTTCATTATATCTGAATGAGTCATAGTGTCAATGACTATGAAAAACAACAACATCAAAAAAAAGAAACATTCAGAATTCGGTCATGGTTTTTAAAGACATTCGTCTTTGTGTATATGAATAAGCATAACACGATGGCAGTGAATTAGCACTCCACGGTACCTCTGAAACATCCGTTGGGAAATTCTCATGTAAATATCAGCTTTTCAAGCGTGGCACTCAACATTTGGTGTGTGGTTTGTGGTGATTTTACTGACGCAGTGTTATAAATCAGTGCTTGAGTGTGATGTCTGACAGCTGGATATTTTTGACCATGATTCTGCTTGTTGTGTTCTCACAGAGCCATTACTCTGGACAATACGCTGGTCATCCTGTCCACCGTGGCTCCAGATGCTGGAAGATATTATGTACAAGCTGTAAATGACAAGAACGGCGAAAACAAGACCGGCCAGCCCATAACGCTGTCTGTAGAAAGTAAGTCAGTAGAAATTTGGACCAACACATGAACAAGGTTATATTTGGACTTCCTCCTATAGGCTTCTGTTGTACTAAAATTAAGCTGATTGTAATTATTACATATAATTATATTACAAATGCTTCCTATATTACAAATGCATAGATAGTAAAAGTCTGGCCAATTCCTTTAACTATTATTTGCATGTTATTGCAGATATTGTAAATCAAATCCATTGTGTATTATATAAATATATATCACTAAAACCTAAAATAGTTTGAATATACTTTTGAAATCTGCTACTTGTGTTTGAATGAGAAAAATATAATTTTAATCCATCATTAAAAGTAACATTAATAAAGGTTGCTGGGCTTTTTTACATTTTTAAATCATGTATTGGGTTATAAAAAAATGTATATTTTTATTTATATTTATACTGATGTGTGTAATTTCTAAACCTGACCTTTGTTATTGAGTGAAAGATGAAATATATATGCATACTTCTGTTCTCAATCTCCCTCTCTCTCTCGTTCTTATGTGAAAAATGAAAGTAAATGAAACAACATTTTGAGTCTTGGATTTCTATTTTAGATAACATGTAACATATAAACCTGTGAAGAACAGGCTATAGACAAATACATATTTGTCTTTGGTGACAGAGCTTTATTTTCACTCTCACAGCTTCGCCGGATTCCAGCGAGAGAATATTGACAGTTATGGATTGTACTTTGTAAGAGTTTTTCGTGTATCAGATTCTTTCTGCAAACCAGGATATGATATTTCTGAGTCGAATACAGGACAGGAGGAACTAAAATGGGGCTGCAACAGCGAGGAGATTAGAGATAGTGGGTTTGTGTGTGTGTGTGTGTGTGTGTGTGTGTGTGTGTGTGTGTGTGTGTGTGTGTGTGTGTGTGTGTGTGTGTGTGTGTGTGTGTGTGTGTGTCTGTCTAGAGGACAGTCCTTCCCAGAAGCTGTAGTTGAGTATCAGTGCTTAACAGAAGACTGTCTCTGACAGAACTCTGCACACACACACACACACACACACACACACACACACACACACACACACACACACACACACACAAGCTTAGCTGCCAGGAGAGCAGAGATATAAGTTCCTGTTCCAAACACAAACCTGTCATACTTGCTGTAACACGTACAATACATCGGCTGGCACTTCCTACATCTGGACACACTCACACCTAAAGATGACATATCAGAGTTCTATTAAAAACACTCACTCGATAATGTCTTTTACCTGTGTGTCATAACACACTTGTTCAAGCTCTCATCGTTTTCTCATTTTCACATTTCTCTTCTGCTGTAGATGTTGGTGGTCCTGCAGACCCCATCGCGCCCACCATTGTCATTCCGCCGAGGAACACCAGCGTCATCTCCGGCACCTCTGAGGTCACCATGGAGTGTGTGGCCAATGCTAGGTGATGACCTCTGATTCCATCACAGTTTGAATAAAAGGACAATTATTGTAATTATGGTGATTACAAGACGAGCAGTGGATTGAAGTCGGCTCTTTTCTCAAGACTTTTCTGTAATTATTTCTTGTGAAGTACAGACTCTATTGAATCTTGTAAAAAGGGTCGTAATTGTAGTGGTAAATAACTGGAAAAAAAACGTTATGGTAAAAACCTGTTTAATGGTTAACAGTAAGTTTCCTTGAAAATTGAAAATAAGGTGAAAACTCTAATACAATTGGCTATAATTGGGCATTTCATGTTGAATACTCTCAAATGTACAGTTTTTGGGAGTGAAAAAGAAAAGGTCATCTCATAATTTATGAGATGTGAAAACCATTAAATTGACTTTCCTAGAATTCACTCGTGTGACGCTTTACATTTGATGTTTTTTCACTTAAATACCAGTTTCTTATTAATTTCTTCTTATCACTTACATATATTAGGATTTTAATGTTACATCTTATGTTGTTAAATGTTTATTTCATTTTAGTGTTACGTGTTTAGTGTTTTGTGTTTGTGTGTATGACACTCTTCACGGTCTATATATTAGCATTGAACTCAAACAGATAAAAAAAAGTAAAACATATATCCAAGTAATTGGATATATTAACGTTATTTCATATAGATTTTTACTGTAAATTTTATTTAAATCTGTCCAGTTTAAAATGTTGCAACCATATTATTTTCAGTAAAATTCTGGAAACCAGAGGATTTTTTTTTTAATAAATGTTTTGTAATTATTGTAATATTTGCATATAATTTAAAATGTTGCATAATACAGATGTCATTCTTTATTACTCATGGCCTTGCAATTATCAGTACTTCCTTCAGAAAATGCAAAACTAGTAAAGTAATGTTCCGGAATTAAGCTCTATTGCCAGAACACGAGTTTACAAGTTTACATCTCGCAATCCTGATCTTTTTTCTCAGAATTGCGAGATAAAAATTTGCAATTTCATGTTATATAGTCAGAATTGTGAGGTATAAACTTGTAATTCTGAGGGGGGAGAGTCAGAATTTTGAGATAAAAAGTCGCAATTACCTTTTTATTTTTTATGCAGTGGCGGAAACAAACTTACTTAATTTACATAGTGTTTACCTTATTACCAAAATGTATTTTAAGATTAGAAATGTATTTTATTGCCCCTTTAAGTATATGTTGTAATATATTTTAGTAATATATGTAATATATGTTGTAATATATTTTATATATATCTTAAGCTGTGCTGTTTATAGCATGTAGAGCTAGAACAAAAAGGAGTTTTGAATATAATTTTTTAAAGGCAGTATTCAGTGTATATTGCACAGTATGAAATATATTTTGGCGTTTTCGGTTGATAAAATGTAGCATTTTCAATGTTGTTTCTATGTGAACTCTCTTTCTCTATCCTCGCATATATCATTCAGAAGTTGCAGTGTTTTGAACACAATGTTGAAGTCTTGTGGCTCTACTTTCATAGAAATGTGTATTTTAATGGTGTGAAATGTCTTACACCATAGACTTCCAAGGTAAATGCTTTATTATAATAACATTATCTCTTTTTTTTCAAACTGAGGGACTAGTCAAAGGTATTTTTTGGGATGATCAACAACATGTCAAAGATAGTGCTTTGATAGCGCATGAACACTTAATTGTATTAGGTAGGAAAAGCCAAAGATTTAATGGTTGACACTTACCCTCCCTGACTCTTTCCCTCCCATTTGAATTTTCTATCAGGCCATTAATAAAGCTAAGCATCAGTTGGAAGAAGGACGGCGTTCCGGTGAGGAGTGGACTGAGTGATTTTAACCGCAGACTGACGGTGTTGAGTCCAGTGGTCAGTGACTCTGGCTTCTACGAGTGTGAAGCTGTCCTCCGTAGCAGTAGCGTTCCCTCTGTCAGTGCTGGAGCGTACCTGCATGTGCTCGGTAATAAAAATGTACACAGACACACATAGGACTGTATACAATGCATTAGAGATACTTAAATTACATTTTAAGTTCCATATTCTACTTTTTTTTCTTCTTCTTTTTCCCCCTGAAGTCCACTTCTATTATTAGTCAAGGTCTCTTGCACCAAAAACAGTTTGGGCCCTATTGTAATGATCTTAGCACATGGTCTGAAGTGCATGGCGCATGTACACTTAGGGTGTGTCTGAATCCACTTTTGCTAGTTTAATAACGCATGGTCCAAAAGGTTTGTACCTAGTCTCTTAATGAGTCATGGGTGTGTTTTTGGCGTAATGTGCAATAAACCAATCAGAGTCTCATCTCCCATTCCCCTTAAAAGCCAGTTTCACTCGCACCATGGCGGATTCGCTTTTTACATGGCTGAATTTGCAAGTGGAAAAACTGAACGCTTCTTCAGAGAGGAACCTTTTATTTGTAATATTAAAAAAATTTTGTGTGCTGCTACGCATCCATGTGTGTGTAATAAGCAGAGTGTATGTGTGTTGTGCACATGCCTTTAGGCGCATATTACTAACATGCCCTTTAAATAACACAAAAAATACTGCGCCATTGGCGCAGTCGTTTTCAGTTACCTCAAAATACCTACATGTCGGCGCGATCAACTCGTTTTTTTTCTTATCAGTGCCAAAGAGACTCTAATAAGTTGTTTTTTTATCATTCAGGCAAGTGTTATACATCATTATAATCTGTTAAGTTTACATTTTTTGTGTACAGTCCCCCGAAAAAAATAATTGTTGTGCGTTTTGCAAAATAAAGAAAACAAACATGATGCTCTGGATGTGAAAATGATAACTGCGTCAGACTGAAACGAGCAAAAAACATGTTGCGTCGTGCCTGCCGTCACATTGCACTGGGTGTATGATAGAGCCCTTTAACTTATTTCTAACCCTTCATTTCATCCTCTTTCTAACCTTAACAATCAAACAAGCTGTTTTTAGAAATGTACCTTTAAGATTATGATTCAAACGC
This sequence comes from Romanogobio albipinnatus, assembly GCA_023566225.1. NCBI lineage: Eukaryota > Metazoa > Chordata > Actinopteri > Cypriniformes > Gobionidae > Romanogobio > Romanogobio albipinnatus. The sequence continues at coordinate 10,262,467 of CM042257.1, forward strand.
CCTCTTTTTTGATTGGCTACCGTCAGCATACCATTATAGTACATGCAGGCCATAGAATACTAAAGTGCTGATGTAGAGAAAAAATATATTATTATAATTTCTTCAAAAATGATTATGTAGTTTTTGCCAGTTTACTAATATTCAGCTCATTATAATCAGTGTGCTGAGTCAACATCTTAAATTCAGCAAAAAAAATCTATCTTCGCTGAGCAGCAGTGGACATGTTGAAGCTAATGAACGTGCAAGAGCAAAGGAACATTGCACAACTCTTCACTGATTCGCTCTTCAAAGCCAACTGAACGGAACTAAAAATGTGTTGCAGAAAATCCTGACTCAGGTGATATTTCGGTCCTAGTATTTCACAATATTACTGTTTTAACTGTATTTTTGATTACAAAAAATGCAGCTTTTGTGAACATAATAGATTCTTTCATTTAAAAAAAATAACACTTTAGAATACTGTTCCATTATTATTAATGAATAACTACACAAAATTAATTTTAAAAGCAACTAAAGTCACTATTTACAGTGTCTCCTTTAAGGCAATTTTTCTATTTCTGTCTCTATTGTTATGTTCTGTTGTTAGAGTAAAACCAAAATGCCTGAACAGGATGTGTTCAAAAATCCAACAACAGTCCTATTTATGTGAAATGTTTCAATCTTGCTTCCTGTACTGTTTCTCTGTGGTTTTTTTTTTGTATTTTTTTCAGTGTTTTTTTCTGAAGTGTACATGTGGAGGTCACAACCCTCTTTCTCTCTCCCGCAGAACCGCCTCAGTTTGTGAAGGAACCAGAGAAACACATCACAGCTGAGATGGAGAAAGTGGTGGACATTCCCTGCCAGGCCAGAGGTGAGACATCTGACACCTCATCCTAATAAGGTTTTTCGAGTGCCAAGTAATATTTCACTTCTTACTGACAGACACAAAGCACCCACAGCCAATCAGAACATGAGGTATAATGTCAATAAGGTACCATTAGGTACCGGCACTGAATTTCAGGTACTGGTAACGGTTAAATTATGAACGGTACCCAACCCTAGTGTGTGTGTGTGTGTGTGTGTGTGTGTGTGTGTGTGTGTGTGTGTGTGTGTGTGTGTGTGTGTGTGTGTGTGTGTGTGTGTGTGTGTGTGTGTGTGTGTGTGTGTGTGTGTGTGTGTGTGTGTGTGTGTGTGTGTGTGTGTGTGTGTGTGTGTGTGTGTGTGTGTGTGCATATGTGGTAGTCAAGTATGGGTAATGTAGTTGATCTGTACGGACAAGACCATCATACTTATTATTTAATTGTATTAACCCTTGTGTTTTGCGGGTCAATTTGACCCGTTTTGATTTTTAAGTTGTCAGAAATATCAGTTAACCTATGTTTTTTTTCTTTAAATTTTGTGACTTTTTCTCATTTAGGGTCATGAACATGCATGCAAAGTTTTAACACGCTGATGTGTTTTGACATATACACACAAAAGTACTGTTGCGTTCGTGATGTTCACGGGTCAATTTGACCCGCATATTTTAATGTTCTAAGGCAATTGTAGAGACCCAAAATAATAACATTTCTTGGTTATATTTTGTTGTTTTAGTTTTTTACTAACCTATGAAGCAAAAAAAACATCTTTTCTCCATTTTTTCAATACAGAAATATTTTTTGTATGCCACAAATGGTAAAAATGAGCTATAATTTATTTTTTCAATCCATCTGAAATACTATCTAGCCTACATTGTTTTTCTTGAAATTGTGTGACCTTTTCTCATTTAGGGTCATTAACATGCATGCAAAGTTTCAACATGCTGATGCGTTGTGAAATGTGCATATCAAACTTTTATACACTCTTGCTGTTTGTGGGTCAATTTGACCCATATAGGACAGCTAATCAAAAGCAACTGTACAGACACAAAATACAAAACACTTTGTTGTATCTCAGAGCTCTTCAACTCTAGTCCTGAAGTGCCAGTGTCTTGCTGAGATTGAAGAACTTCATAAAGCAGTGTTTTGAAATCGGCCATCACTGTATAAGTCGTAAAAGTAAAGTTTAAAACAAGCTATAGAAGTTTATGAACATGTTAAATATATAACATATATATATTATATAAAATATACATTTTACAATACATGTTCAATTCTAAAACCTCAAGAAAATCAAAGCTGAATATCTGAACAAATTCTGTACCAAATTTTAGGTTTATCTCAAAAGAAAGATGTTTTTGTGCGCAGTACCAACGTTTTCCACTAGATGACATGTAGACTCTTTGATTTCCATATATGGTTTGAGTGATCTGAACGTTATATTTTCATACTTTTCAAAATATCTATGAAGTAGACATCCTATTCAGAAGTAGTTTGGGCAGTAATGTTAATATTTGATTCGATTTGAATTCAATCTCTAAAATGCATATTAAAAAAAACCTATGGAAAGAGTCAGAGTGCGCGTTATAGTTTGGCACCGCATCACAAAATATGAATCTATCGCTATTTATCTCCTGCTCTGTCATCTCTTTTGAAAATCAGTCACCAAATATGAAAATTAGAGTCTGAAAGCTTTAAAATGCTATATAGTTGGTCAAGATTACTTTAGGTTTAGACTAAGATATTATTGTTCTAAATGTATAAAGGCAAGTGTGCTAAAGGCCAATCTTAAAAATAGTGGTTAAAATAATTTTTATAAATCGTAAATTCAGATATTTAATCTTTGTAATGTGTGAAAAGTATTGATATTAAAAGTGAATTGTTTGTACCTGATTGTATGTGTTTTTTTCATAGTGTGATTTTTGGGGAATTGCATTGAATCCAATTAGGGTCCATAACAAGTGTAACCAGAAATCAAACAGTGCACGAGGTTAAGCAAAATGGTAATATATATATATATATATATATATATATACACTCACCTAAAGGATTATTAGGAACACCATACTAATACTGTGTTTGACCCCCTTTCGCCTTCAGAACTGCCTTAATTCTAAGTGGCATTGATTAAACAAGGTGCTGAAAGCATTCTTTAGAAATGTTGGCCCATATTGATAGGATAGCATCTTTCAGTTGATGGAGATTTGTGGGATGCACATCCAGGGTAGAAGCTCCCGTTCCACCACATCCCAAAGATGCTCTACTGGGTTGAGATCTGGTGACTGTGGGGGCCATTTTAGTACAGTGAACTCATTGTCATGTTCAAGAAACCAATTTGAAATGATTCAAGCTTTGTGACATGGTGCATTATCCTGCTGGAAGTAGCCAACAGAGGATGGGTACATGGCGGTCATAAAAGGATGGACATGGTCAGAAACAATGCTCAGGTAGGCCGTGGCATTTAAACGATGCCCAATTGGCACTAAGGGGCCTAAAGTGTGCCAAAACATCCCCCACACCAAATCACCACCACCACCAGCCTGCACAGTGGTAACAAGGCATGATGGATCCATGTTCTCATTCTGTTTACGCCAAATTCTGACTCTACCATCTGAATGTCTCAACAGAAATCGAGACTCATCAGACCAGGCATCATTTTTCCAATCTTCAACTGTCCAATTTTGGTGAGCTCGTGCAAACTGTAGCCTCTTTTTCCTATTTGTAGTGGAGATGAGTGGTACCCGGTGGGGTCTTCTGCTGTTGTGTTGTGGCTTCACAAATGCTTTGCTGCATACCTCGGTTGTAACGAGTGGTTATTTCAGTCAAAGTTGGTCTTCTATCAGCTTGAATCAGTCGGCCCATTCTCCTCTGACCTCTAGCATCAACAAGGCATTTTCGCCCACAGGACTGCCGCATACTGGATGTTTTTCCCTTTTCACACCATTCTTTGTAAACCCTAGAAATGGTTGTGCGTGAAAATCCCAGAAACTGAGCAGATTGTGAAATACTCAGACCGGCCCGTCTGGCACCAACAACCATGCCACGCACAAAATTGCTTAAACTCACCTTTCTTTCCCATTCTGACATTCAGTTTGGAGTTCAGGAGATTGTCTTGACCAGGACCACACCCCTAAATGCATTGAAGCAACTGCCATGTGATTGGTTGATTAGATAATTGAATTAATGAGAAATTGAACAGGTGTTCCTAATAATCCTTTAGGTGAGTGTATATATATATATATATATATATATATATATATATATATATATATATATATATATATATATATATATATTAATATAGATTAAAATGGCTCATTTGAATTCTGCCAAAGGCATTCAGAATATGTGTGTTCGTAAGTGATCGTTTGTCTTTTTTTATTTTGAATAATAAATAACTTCTGTCCCTTTAATACCTGACGCACGCATATCCAAACACTGTTCCTGTGAGCTGGTTACGACTGTATTTACGTTAAAACTCACCAAGATGGGCATTGAGACATTTTTGAGTGTTGTTGAACATTAATAAGCTGGAAAAAGGAGCTCATTTTTGCACTTGTATGTCAGAGGCGGCTTTATTACGGTATGTGTGTTTGTGCTTCAGATGCGGGCGCGAAATCTGCGGGAATTATAGAATTAACATTATGTGCAACCCTGCGCGAAATTCAGACCGGTCGCACCAATACTAACAAAAGTCCAGCAGAACACCCATTTGCAATGTTCAGAGGATTAAACGGACTGTCAAAAAATATCAAGGTGAAAGTCATCATAGCTTGCGTAGTATAGACCCAGCTCCCAACCCAACTTTGAGAATAGATTAACAGCGATTTTTTTTATCGCCCGATAAGAGTCTCGCGTTAACACAGCACGTTAACGCCGATAACAGCCCACCACTTTATATATATATATATATATATATATATATATATATATATATATATATATATATATATATATATATATATATATATATATATATATATATATATATATATAAATTATCATTCAGCTTTACCTATTCATACCTATTCTTTTCAGGTGTCCCTCAGCCTGATATCGTGTGGTATAAGGACGCAGTACCCATAAGCCCCGTGAAAACCCCGCGCTACAGAGTGCTGGCAGGGGGTAGTCTCCAGGTTAACGGCCTTCTGCCTGATGACACCGGAATGTTCCAGTGCTTCGCCCGCAACCAGGCCGGAGAGGTGCAGACCAACACCTACCTCGCTGTTACGAGTGAGTTCATCCATCCGCCCCTCTCTCTGGATTACACCTATCCTCTTTCTGCCTCTCTTGCTCTCATACACTGATGCACAAATACATGTGGACATTTATTTCCTCTGCTTCTCTCTCTGTCTGTCTCTTTCTCTTGCAATCAGAAAGGCTTTGAATGCCATACCAACAATGCTTTTCTTTCTTCCAGTCTTCATTCTCTCTTGTGCCGCTGATGTGCTTTTTTGTCGCTGTGCTAAGGCTGTGATTAATACCCTGTTGTGGGGAAGAGTTAGCGAGAGAGAGACCGACAGAGAGACAGGGAAAGATAAAGAGGGTTTTTATAGGGGTCTGACTGAGCTTATCTGGCCGCTCAGAGACACATAGAGCGCGCTAAAACACCAAACACCAAAATCTAGCTGATATTTACCTCAGCTTACAATGAACACGGATATTGGGTATGGTGAACGTGCCGAAGTTAAAGGGGTCGTTTATTCTATTATATCATTCCAAACATGTATGACTTACTTTCTCATGTGGAGAACAAAATATGATTATTTTGAAAAGAAAAATGTTGTTTTGGACCCCATTGACTTTGTTCGAACAAAAACAGTTATTTAAAGTATCATCTTTGGTGTTCCACAGAAGAAAGTAAGTAAGGTTTGGAGCGACATGAGGTTAAGTAGATTTTGGGGTGAACCATCCCTTTCCCTTATCAACCAGATTGGAAATGGTTTGTTCACCCACCTCCAATACCCCAATTTATCATGCCTGTCTACATTTACCACTGATTTGTTTTTCTTCTATTGTTCAACTTTTTCTTTCATATCTGCTTTCATTCCGTTGTTTTCTTTGCTTGTTTGATTTCTAAGCCGCTCTTTGATCCGCGTGAATCGAGTTTTGTGTGATTTTTCCCAGCGCTTACGAATGCTAGGAAGTGTTTGAACGCGTGTGTGCCGCTGTACGTCTTTGTTTCTCATGCAGTTGGTGCACTCCTCTCACAGGTATAGCACCAAACATCACGGCAGGGCCTTCCGACAGCACTGTGATTGACGGCATGTCAGTTATCCTGCACTGTGAGACCTCAGGAGCGCCTCGTCCTGCCATCACCTGGCAGAAAGGTGAAGAACACATCCCTCATTGTCTACACTCACGCATTTCCAAAGAACAACTACAAAGTGTCAGTTCCCAGGCTGCACTTCACCTCAGTGCCTCTCTGTTCCTCTGTTTTATCTGCTCTGCCTGGTTATTTTTTCCCCCATCACTATATTGCCCTATTTTGCTGCAATGTCGCCTTCACATAGTATACTGTGCAGATGTCATCAGACATGAAAATGTGTGATTTGACACTATGACATTATGTAAATGTATGTTTTATATACACACTTTTTTTTGTCTCACTTTATATTAGGTGGCTTTAACTACTATGTACTTACATAAAAAAATAAGTACAATGTACTTATTGTATTCATATTGTATTGCAAAGCATTTTTACTGATATTGAGGTGGAAACGGGTAAGGTTATGGACAGGTGTGGTGGTATGGGTAAGTTTAAGAGTTGGTTAAGGTGGAAGGGAAGTGTCAACAGTGTAATTATAAATGTAACTACAGAAATTAATTACAGACGTAATTACATGCAGGTCAATTTTAAAATGTTAGTACAATGTAAAAACATGTATGAACACAATAAGTGCATTGTCCTTTAGATGAGACATTAAACCAAGGTCCTGACTCTCTGTGGTCCTTAAAAATCCCAGGATGTCCTTCGATAAAGAGTAGGGGTGTAACCCCAACATCCTGGTCAAATTTGCCCATTGGCCCCTGTCCATCATGGCCTCCTAACCATCCCCATATATATATACACTCACCTAAAGGATTATTAGGAACACCATACTAATACTTTGTTTGACCCCCTTTCGCCTTCAGAACTGCCTTAATTCTATGTGGCATTGATTCAACAAGGTGCTGAAAGCATTCTTTAGAAATGTTGGCCCATATTGATAGGATAGCATCTTGCAGTTGATGGAAATTTGTGGGATGCACATCCAGGGCACGAAGCTCCCGTTCCACCACATCCCAAAGATGCTCTACTGGGTTGAGATCTGGTGACTGTGGGGGCCATTTTAGTACAGTGAACTCATTGTCATGTTCAAGAAACCAATTTGAAATGATTCGAGCTTTGTGACATGATGCATTATCCTGCTGGAAGTAGCCATCAGAGGATGGGTACATGGTGGTCATAAAGGGATGGACATGGTCAGAAACAATGCTCAGGTAGGCCGTGGCATTTAAACGATGCCCAATTGGCACTAAGGGGCCTAAAGTGTGCCAAGAAAACATCCCCCACACCATTACACCACCACCACCAGCCTGCACAGTGGTAACAAGGCATGATGGATTCATGTTCTCATTCTGTTTACGCCAAATTCTGACTCTACCATCTGAATGTCTCAACAGAAATCGAGACTCATCAGACCAGGCAACATTTTTCCAGTCTTCAACTGTCCAATTTTGGTGAGCTCGTGCAAATTGTAGCCTCTTTTTCCTATTTGTAGTGGATGAGTGGTACCCGGTGGGGTCTTCTGCTGTTGTAGCCCATCCGCCTCAAGGTTGTGTGTGTTGTGGCTTCACAAATGCTTTGCTGCATACCTCGGTTGTAACGACTGCTTATATTCAGTCAAAGTTGCTCTTCTATCAGCTTGAATCAGTCGGCCCATTCTCCTCTGACCTCTAGCATCAACAAGGCATTTTCGCCCAGAGGACTTTGTCTTGACCAGGACCACACCCCTAAATGCATTGAAGCAACTGCCATGTGATTGGTTGATTAGATAATTGCATTAATGAGAAATTGAACAGGTGTTCCTAATAATCCTTTTGGTGAGTGTATATATATACAGTATATATATATATATATATATATATGATTGGCTTCATCACTCTGTCTCCTCTCCACCAATCAGCTGGTGTGTGGTGGGCGATCTGGGGCAATATGGCTGCCGTCGCATCATCCAGGTGGATGCTGCACATTGGTGGTGGATGAGGAGATCCCCCCCTTCTATGTAAAGCGCTTTGAGTGCCTAGAAAAGGGCTATATAAATGTAAAAAATTATTATAAAAATTATTATTGTATCAAATACACCAAGTGGATCCCAGTTTTATAAACAGTAATATTGTGAAATAATATTACAATTTAATAACAATTTAATTTTGTATTTTTATATATTTTATAATGTAATAAATTGCTGTGATGACTAAGTTGAATTTTCAGCATCATTACTCCAGTCTTCAGTGTCACATGATCCTTCAGAAATCATTCTAATATGCTGATTTGATAGGAAAATATTATCAATTATTATAGCTGCTCATTTATTAATAATGTTTCAACATATTAATGTTGAAAATAGTTATTTTTAGCTTTTTGCTGCTTTTTTGTGTAAACCGTGATGCATTTGTTTAAAAAAATATTTAATGAATAGAACGTTTATTTATTTTAAATATTAGAAATATTTTATAACATTATAAATGTCTTTACTGTCACTTTTAATCAATTAATTTTTTAAATTTCATATTTGTGCAATAAAAGTATAATTCATTTTAGTAGTATTCTTTATTTTTTTTATCTTTCCCCAAAATTTTTAATTGTAGTATATCATGGTTTCCACAAAATTATTAAGTGTCACAAACTGTTTTCAACATAAAATATTCATAAATATTTCTTGAGCACACTGTAAAAAATTTAAGGCCTCTCCAATTCAAAATTTTCGAGTGAGTGATCACATCTCAATTTTTGCACTGCCCGCCAAAGCTGGCCCGATTAATTCTTGCCAAGTTATTATGAAATGTCTACCTTTATTAATGTTAATTGAATAACCTATATAACCACTTTTGTGTTGATATGACAGCAAATGGATAATGTGATACAAAACGTTTAGGCTTATTATACAAGTATGAAGAAACATCTTAAAACACCTATTGAAAATAAATAAATAAATAAATACTTAAACTAGATTATATTGGGAAAAAAATGGTATGTTATATGGTAATGGTAAACTAAAATGGTATCAAGAACTATCTTGATACAACATTACAGCATACAATGAAAATTACAATGTTACTGTTTAACATTATGACTTACTATTTTAAAACATTATTCACAGAGTCAAAATTCTACTGTATACTAATAATGAACTGCACTTGTACAGCATTTATTAATCTTAGTTAATGTAATAATTTCAACATTTACTAAAGCATTATTCAAAACAAAAGTTTTGTTAATATCAGTTAATGCAATGTGAAGTAACATGAACAAATAATCAACAGCTGTATGTTCATTAACTAACGTTAGCAAAGATTAACAATGTATTGCTCATTGTTAGTTATATTAAGTAATGTTAACAAATGAACCTTATTGTAAAGTGTTACCAAATAACGACCTAAAATACTTTTAAGTTACTAAACACAGTTACAATTTAACAGTGTGAATAATGTTTTAAAATAGCAAGAATCATAGTGTCAACACTCTACCGTATTTCCTTTAAGTTAGCTCAGAAATACAACATTTACGGCTTTTACTAGTGTTGTTAACAGATTCATCTTTGTGAGATGAATATCTCTATTCTCTTGGGAATGTCTGTTTCGGTCTTCAGCACCTGCTGGTTCGGCTTCGCTCGCGCTGCTGCTCCCTCGCTCTGCATTTGAAATCTCCACACGATGGTTTTCTTCAAGCGCATTCTGCGCATCCGTATACCGTTTTTCGGCCGTAGGACTTGTTCAGCCAACATGGATTTTTCACTTCGACTTCATAGATTGACTGAGCACAATTAAATATTTTCGATGAATATACAATTTTAATTTTGAGTGAAGACCTTAAGCTATGATTAGTACAATGCATCTTTTTGCATGGGGATAATTATTTGGAAGTCATTTATTGGGCCAATATGTAATGATCAATTTTCACAATTCCCCCCCCCCCCCCCCCCCCAATTTTTTTTTTACAGTGCACCAAATCAGCATATTAGAATGATTTCTGAAGGATAATGTGACACTTAAGACTGGAGTAATGATTCTGAAAATTCATCTTTGCCATCCCAGGAATACATTGACTTTTTTTAAATATTCAAATAAAAAAACAGATGTTGAAATTCTAACACATTTTCACAATATGATTTTATTTTTGATCAAATAAATGCAGCTTTAGTGAGCATAAGTGACACTTTCAGAAACATATAAAAAAAAAAAAAATCTTAATTATTAAAGAAATGTTGTACATTAAATAAATAATCCACTCAGGGTTGTACTTTACTGTGATTTTACCAAAGTAACAGGGTGTTAGACATGACAGAAAGCAAATAATCAAACCTTAATCATGGTATACTTGCTTGAATAGCCAAACTATTCATTAGAAATCATTGTAGAAGCTACAAATACAAATACACCATCTGAAATGTAAGATATTGCTTGCCACAAAATGCTGATTCTTTAAGGAAACAATTGTATGGAAGAAGCAAATTAGAGAAGCATGTCCGTCCACAGAACCGTGCTTTACATTTCATGTCAGAGCTGAAGGAAAGGAAACAAGCATGATTGTGGCTTTAAAGGATTAGTTCACCCAAAAATGACAATTCTGTCATTGTTTAGTCACCCTTCTGTTGTTCCAAACCCATATGAGGTTTTTTGTTTTTTCTGTGGAACTTAAAGAATTGTTTTGGTCCCTCTTGTCCGTGCAATTATAATGAATGGGAACCAAGGCTGTCAAGCTTCAAGAAGGATGCAAAATCAGCATAAAATGTTGTCTGTATGACTCTCACACTTTGTTCCAAGTCCTCTGATACCAGACAATAGCTTTGTGTGAGCTGCATTCCCAAATTTAAGACATTATTTTACATTGAAAATCTTGCCATGGATGTACTTGGCGTGCTCATAAAAGAGTAATGTCTGATTCATAAATGAATCATTTGAGTGAAGGGAAGATTACAGGTGCATCATGACTTACATTTCAGTCACACAAAACTACCAAATGACTTCAGATATATATATATATATATATATATATATATATATATATATATATATATATATATATATATAGTAAAATATTGAATAATATAGTACATGAGTCATATTGACCACCTTTATTATATGGTGCTTTTGTGTCCTTTCTAAGGCCCCATAGGGACTAATTGCATGGAAAAAACTGTATAATTCCCTGTTTCTGTTCCACAAAACAAATAAAGTCATATGGGTTTGGAACAACATGAGGGCAAATACTTTAGCAGTGAAATACTAATAAGAGTGTCTGTGTGTTCTTTCAGTTTAGTTGATAACAAATCCATAGATCTGCTGCGTAATCCAGAGCTGTATTTGGGTTATGATAACCTTCAATACAGTTAAAAAAAGAATAATATAATATAATATGATATAATATAATATAATATAATATAATATAATATAATATAATATAATATAATATAATATAATATAATATAATATAATATAATATAATATAATATAATAACACCAATAAAAAGTAAAAGATAATAATAAAGATAAAGATAAAACTTCTCTCACAATTCTGACTTTTTTTCTTCTCAGAATTGTGAGATATGAAGTCAGAATTGTTAAATAAAGTACATTTATTTACTTTACAAAAAAAAATATCTTCAAATTGATAAAGTCAGAATTGCGAGATACTAAACTCTCAATTGAGAGAAAAAAAGTCAGAATTGTGAGATTAAAAAGTCGCAATTACTTAATAAAAAAACATTAAGCAAAAACCAGCTTCCATATATATATATATATATATATATATATATATATATATATATATATATATATATATAATATTTGGGTTATGATAACCTTCAGAATGTGTATCATAAATGCAGGTTCAATACAGTTAAAAAATAATAATATAATATTATATAATTTTATAATATAATAATTGTTATTAAAACTAAATCAAATTCCTTATATTTTTGCTATATTTTGCTCTGTGTTCATCAAAAAGCCATTTAATTTTTGGCTATGTTATAACATGTAGGTCACACTTTAGATTAGGGTCCAATTCTCACTATTAGCTAACTATGACTTTTGCCTCAATAAACTCCTAAACACTAATTATTAATAGTTAGTAAGGTAGTTGTTAAGTTGAGGTGTTGGGTAGGATTAAGATGTAGAATATGGTCAAACGGATACAGGCATTAATATGTGATTTAAGTAATAATAAACAGCCAATATCCTAGTAATATGTATGCTAATAAGCAACTTGTTAATAGTGAGAATTGAACCCTAAACTAAAGTGTTACCCATATGTATTTATGCCTGGGTATGTGTATGACCTCTGCAGGAGAACGAGTGCTGGCAAGCGGCTCGGTTCAGCTACCCCGGTTCACTCTCCTGGAGTCAGGAAGTTTACTCATAAGCCCCTCCCACATATCAGACGCCGGCACCTACACCTGCATGGCCAGCAACTCCCGTGGCATAGACGAGGCCTCGGCCGACCTCGTGGTCTGGGGTTAGTTTGTTTGTGTTTTGAAGTGTATAGATCAGAGGATATATTTTTCTTGATGACGTCCATGTTCAAGTGTGTTTGCATGTTTGTGTCATACACCTGTGCATATACTGATGTGCATTTACTTGGTTCCACATTACAGCACGTACACGCATCACTAACCCTCCTCAGGATCAGAGTGTCATCAAAGGAACAAAAGCCACCATGACCTGCGGTGTGACACATGACCCCAGCGTTTCAGTCAGGTGCGGCTCACAGACACTTGACTGCAAAGAAATGTTGGCATTTTTTTAAACTACTTTTATGATAATGTAACTAAAGCCATGTGGGTGGGAAAAATATTAGCCAGCTACATGTTTAAATTTGTTGAAGAAAATATGAAGTTTTCACCTTCAGAATGATATGAAGAACATTGGTATGTAGTTGGTAAGTGGTACTAAATGGATTTGTGTGTTGCTATGAATTTGTTATGCTTTTACAAGGATGCTAGAGTGTTTTGGATGGTTGTTAAGGCGTTACTAGGTGGATGCTAGAGTGTTAGATGGTTGATAGGGCATTACTTGGTGGATGCTAGAGTGTTCTGGGTGGTTGCAAGGCCGTTACTAGGTGGACGATAGAGTGTTCTAGATGGTTGATAGGGAATTACGTGGTGGATGCTAGAGTGTTCTGGGTGGCTGCTAGGCCGTTACTAGGGGAAGGTTAGAATGTTCTAGATGGTTGATAGGGCATTACTTGGTGGATTCTAGAGTGTTCTGGGTGGTTGCTAGGCCATTACTAGGCCGTTACTAGGAGGATGCTAGAGTGTTCTAGATGGTTGATAGGGCATTACATGGCGGATGCTAGAGTGTTCTGGGTGGTTGCTAGGCCGTTAATAGGTTGATGATAGAATGTTCTAGATGGTTGATAAGGCATTACTTGGTGGATGCTAGAGTGTTCTGGGTGGTTGCTAGGCCGTTACTAGGTGGATGATAAAATGTTCTAGATGGTTGATAGGGCATTACTTGGTGGACGCTAGAATGTTCTGGGTGGTTGCTAGGCCATTACTAGGAGGATGCTAGAGTGTTCTGGGTGGTTGCTAGGCCATTACTAGATGGATGATAGAATGTTTTGGGTGGTTGCTATGCCGTTAATAGGTGGACAATAGAATGTTCTAGATGGTTGATAGGGCATTACTTGGTGGATGCTAGAGTGTTCTGGGTGGTTGCTAGGCCGTTACTTGGTGGATGATAGAATGTTCTAGATGGTTGATAGGGCATTACTTGGTGGATGCTAGAGTGTTCTGGGTGGTTGCTAGGCCATTACTAGGAGGATGCTAGAGTGTTCTGGGTGGTTGCTAGGCCATTACTAGGAGGATGCTAGAGTGTTCTGGGTGGTTGCTATGCCATTACTAGGTGGACAATAGAATGTTCTAGATGGCTGATAGGGCATTACTTGGTGGATGCTAGAGTGTTCTGGGTGGTTGCTAGGCCGTTACTAGGTGGATGATAGAATGTTCTAGATGGTTGATAGGGCATTACTTGGTGGACGCTAGAGTGTTCTGGGTGGTTGCTAGGCCGTTACTAGGTGGATGATAGAATGTTCTAGATGGTTGATAGGGCATTACTTGGTGGATGCTAGAGTGTTTTGGGTGGTTGCTAGGCATTAATAGGTGAATGATAGAATGTTCTAGATGGTTAATAGGGCATTACTTGGGGGGTGCTAGAGTGTTCTGGGTGGTTACTAGGCCATTACTAGGTGGATGATAGAATGTTTTGGGTGGTTGCTAGGTCACTACTTGGTTGATGCTAGAGTGTTCTGGGGGATTGCTAGGCCATTACTAGGGGGATGCTATAGTGTTCTGGGTGGTTGCTAGGCCATTACTATGTGGAAGATAGAATGTTTCAGGTGGTCACTAGGGTGTTTCTAGCTGAATGCTAGTGATCCTGGCAGTTGCTAGAGTGGTTGCTAGGCTGTGTGGTTGCTAGGCCATTACTAGGTGAATGCTAGAGTGTGCTGTGTGATCCTGGTGGTTGCTAGAGTGATTGCTAGGCCTTTGCTAGGTGGATGCTAGAGTGTTCTACGTTGTTGCTAGGCCGTTACTATGTGGATGATAGAATGATTTGGGTGTTACTAGGTGAATGCTAGAGTGATCCTGATGGGGCATTATTGTGAGTATGCTAGAATGTTCTGGGCGATTGCTACGGTGTTACTAGGTGGATGCTAGTGTGTTCTGAGTGGTTGCTAGGCCACTAGGTGAATGCGAGAGTGTTCTGGGTGGTTGTTATTCTGTTACTATGTAGATGCTAGTCTGTTCTGGGTGGTTGCTAGGATGTTTGGTTGCTACCCTGTCATTAGGTGGATTTTAGAGTGTTCTGGATGATTGATACTTTTATTTAGACTTCCAACTTGAAAACCAGTGAGGAAATCTAGAAAGCCAATTTCACAGATAGACAGGCTGTAATGTCATGCAAACATGGTGGGATTCAGGAAAACGTTCACAGGTAATGAAATGGATTAACTTTTAAGCAATTAAAATGCATCAGTGAATGTTTAATGATTAACATTTTTGGAAATCAGAGATCGGATGAGAATCTTGTCAGACACAGGTAGAAGGGAAATAGTGGAATGGTGGCATTGTATTCCCACTATTATTTACTTGCTAGGAGACGTCTGTGTTGACAGTTGAACAACTGCACAGTTAGCGGTAACATTGCCATTTTGTTTGCTTGTCTTTGAGCAATGTTGAGAAACAGACCTTATTCACAGTAGTGCCAATGAAAGCGTGAGGGATAGACACACATCTTGTCAGTGAGTTGTACTGTTATTAAATGTGTTTTTGGATTGTTCTGCTGTCAAAACACATTTCAAAGACATTTCGGTAATCAAAAACCTGTAAGTGATCTAGAAGCTTTATACAGCTTTTTACAGCGGATGCCATTGATAACACAGTAAGTCTATCCCTCACAGCCTCGCTTTCATACCTATCATGGCGCTTCTCTGAATAAGGTCTATGGAGCACTTCCCTAGTTGGAGTATCCTAGCTGGCTTTGAGTGGAATACAAGTGTTGTTAAAATTCCTCACCCTGAGTTTGAGCAATAGTGATAGTGATGCATGCCTAGTAATATCATAGCCTGCCGTGTTTTACACCATTCAAATCCCAATAGATAAAATCGTCTGGTGTTAATGATGCATCACCAGCGTGAAATCATGAGCCATTACATTATCTCAACATTTACAACCTTCGTAGAGTTCCCCAGAAGCCTTTGAATCTCCCTTGAATCTGAGTGCGCTCAATTGGAAGTCAGCAACTTCAACCATCCTCCGTTACGGTAGACCGGCCTCGGCATCGAGATTTAAAAAGCAAGATTCAGACTCTCACTGAAAACCTGCAAACTCTCCAAAGAGTTCCTTTCAATGAGAATCTGAACTTCAATTAGTGACGACTTTTAAGAGTCGTTTTTCAGCGGATTCAGTTATGTCAGGCTCCCTCTGTCTTCTGCTTCCATTTCTTTCTGTCCTCCGTAACCTCCTTCCAAACACCCGTGGAGGCTTCTCCCTTATTTCGTAAAGAATGAGGGATGAGAAGGAGGGGTAATTGTGTTGGATGGAACCAGTAATTGATAGCAGCAGTAAAAGGATTTCCAACAAGCCAGGCCATGATGCAATTAATCACGAGTGTTTGTGAATGCGTATCTGTTTCCAGGGTGTGTTGTGAGAGAGTCTTATCGATTGCGCAGAGGTTGGACACATCTGTTAGACGCTTCTGATGACCTTGGATGTTCCCTAAACACTGTATAGTGTCTTTGTGATGAATGTAAGATGTAGATCTGCTCAGTTAAATACACTGTTTCATACACACAGGTGTCATACGGTAACTACGTTTGCCAGACCAGTGGCACAAAGGAACGATTGCTTTACTTACAATGAAGTGATACAATAACTCAATATTATTCTCTCTCTCTCTCTCTCTCTCTCTCTCTCTCTCTCTCTCTCTCTCTCTCTTCCTCTTCTAAAACTATTTTTAGAGTCCTAAAAAAGTTTGGATACTAGAGTGTTGTGGCTGGCATTTTTGCCTTTATTTATATAGTATAGCTGGAGAGAGGACACAAAGCAATGTTGGCGAGAGAGAGAGGGCGGCGGAGTCAGGAAAGGACCAAAAAAATGGGACCATAGACTGTAAAAAAAGATAGACAGCCTGAGTCTGCACAGTGTAATCCTGAGGTGGAGCCACGGCATCAAGGTCCTACCCAAACTCCTGCAGACACAGCTGTCAATCATGACGTTACACCCCGTTTTTGTAGCACCAAGAAACAAACTAAAACCAAATCAACACTTGAACATAGGTCTGCATGATAAGAAATGACAGAAACCATCTTTGAAAAAAATTTGAAATGATTTTTTTGGCTCACGTCCCATTCGATAACACGGTGAAGGCGGTATTTAAGACCTATACTACAGCCAGCCACCGGGGGGCGATCGAAATGCTTTGGCTTCACTTTTCAGGTCTTGTGCGGTACACTTGTTCGGGACTTGGGTTGCCCAACCCAACTTTGCTACATAACGGAGAACTGCCCACGAAGTCAGCGGCTCTGACTGGTTGATAGAGTTGAACAAGATTGATGCTAGAACTGGGTGGTTGCTAGGGTGTTACTAGATTGCTAGAACATCCTAGGTGATTGCTACAATGTTCTGGGTGGTTGCTAGGCAGTTATTTGGTGGATGCTTGGGTGTTTTGGGTGGTTGCTTGAATATTACTAGGTGGATTGATACTACAGTGTTTTGGGTGGTTGCTAAGCTGTTACTAGGTGGATGTTAAAGTGTTATCGCTGGTTGCTTTTATTTTGGGTGTTTTTGCCTTTATTTAGATAGTACATTTGGCGAGAGGGAAAGGACCACGTGTCGGAACTTGAACTCAGGTTGCCCGAAGCACAACTTTGCTACATGTCGGAGAACTGGCCACGAAGTCATCTGCTCTGACTGGTTGCTAGAGTTTAACAAGATTGATGCTAGAACTGGGTGGTTGCTAGGGTGTTACTATATTGCTAGAACATCCTGGGTGATTGCTAGGATGTTCTGGGTAGTTGCTAGGCAGTTATTTGGTGGATGCTTGGGTGTTTTGGGTGGTTGCTTGAATATTACTGGTGGATTGATACCACAGTGTTTTGGGTGGTTGCTAAGCCGTTACTAGGTGGATGTTAAAGTGTTATCGCTGGTTGCTTTTATTTTGGGTGTTTTTGCCTTTATTTAGATAGTACATTTGGCGAGAGGGAAAGGACCACGTGTCGGAACTTGAACTCAGGTTGCCCGAAGCACAACTTTGCTACATGTCGGAGAACTGGCCACGAAGTCATCTGCTCTGACTGGTTGCTAGAGTTTAACAAGATTGATGCTAGAACTGGGTGGTTGCTAGGGTGTTACTATATTGCTAGAACATCCTGGGTGATTGCTAGGATGTTCTGGGTAGTTGCTAGGCAGTTATTTGGTGGATGCTTGGGTGTTTTGGGTGGTTGCTTGAATATTACTGGTGGATTGATACCACAGTGTTTTGGGTGGTTGCTAAGCCGTAACTAGGTGGATGTTAAAGTGTTATCGCTGGTTGCTTTTATTTTGGGTGTTTTTGCCTTTATTTAGATAGTACATTTGGAGAGAGGGAAAGGACCACGTGTCGGAACTTGAACTCAGTTTGCCCTGAAGCACAACTTTGCTACATGTCGGAGAACTGCCCACGAAGTCATCGGCTCTGACTGGTTGCTAGAGAACAAAATTGATGCTAGAACTGTGTGTTTGCTAGGTGTTACTAGATAGTTGCTAGAACATTTTGGGTGATTGCTAGGATGTTATGGGTGGTTGCTAGGCTGTAACTAGGTTGATACTACAGTGTTCTGGGTGGTTGTCAGCAGGGCTCTGAACCGGTTCAAGGAACGAAAACGAAAACCGGAAACGAACGAAATTTTAAGAGGAACAAAAACGGAAACGAAATCAAAATCAATTTGAATCGTTCTGAACAGAAACGTTAATTTGAAATGACCATTAACCGGTTAATAACGTTATTTTATCGTTCTCTTTAATATTTTAATTTGGCAGTGTCCAATCATGAAATGAGTAGTACAGCATGTGACGTTGACGGATCAAGCGTGAGTGAAATGCCCGCGCACCATCATCTATGAATCTACCGGTAACGCAAGTCAGTGTGAGCGCGCATTTTCATGCCTCAAGTACATTTCTTTCCCCGCTGAGGTCTACAATGAATGTGCAGGTATTGGAGGACATTCTTTTCGAACGTTTAAATAAGCAGTACGGACTTTAAGCTCAAATAGACTGATTTAGGATAGTTTATGGATTCCGTTTAAGCCTATCCAAGTAGGCAGCATCTATCAAACATTTTTCCTATAGTCTTTCAGATTGCCAATACAGGACAGGTCAATGTTTTCTATATAGACGGTTGATGCTTCGTATTAAATGGTATGTTATATTGCATTAAATGCAAGCTTTATTAGCTGACTGAATTTGATTATGTGATGCAAGAACGTGTTGCGCAGTGTTTGCTTTGAAATTAGCAGTTGACGGTGCATTAAAAGAGCAATGGTTATCCAGTTTATTTATTCTTTATTCATGCATTTTTTAAAACAAGTCGTGTTGAAAAAAAGTTATGTACAAAGAATGTTATCACTCTTCTGAAAATAATTCGGCATTAGAGGCCACTTTCGATTGTCTAACGCTCCATTAAAACAGGTCCGCTGTTTATGCCTTGTAATTAATGCATGTATTTCTGGTTTTAAAAATGTTATTAAATAAATATTCAAGTTTAATTACCATGTGTTATATTATTATTGAGTGAAAATAAGTCTATTTATACATATTTGTTTAAAATGTATACATATTTGTTTAAAGTATAGGCTTAATTAAATAACGTTATTAACCGGTATTTTTTCATATCAAACCGTTTTCGGAACAGTAATGTTTATTGAGGAATGCAAAAACCGAAACGCTATAATATCGATTCTGCTCGGAGTGAACCGATTGATATTTTTTTCCGTTTTTAAGCCCTGGTTGTCAGGCCACTGCTAGGTGTATGTTACAGTGTTCTGGGTGGTTGCTAGGCTGTAACTAGGTGGATACTACAGTGTTCTGGGTGGTTGTCAGGCCACTGCTAGGTGTATGCTAAAGTGTTCTGGATGGTTGCTTGGCTGTTACTAGGTGGATGCTAGAATATTCTGAGTGGTTGCAAGGGTTTTACTAAATAGATGCTAGTGTGTTGTGGTTTCTAGGTATTTCTTAGGTGGTTGCTAGGGTGTTTCTAGTCATTTCTAATAAGTTGTTTACAAAAGAGGGTTTTAGGAAGCACCTCTGCTAACATTAACATTGCAAAATTCAGATGAATCAAATCAAGTCCCACTGTACAATATGTCCACTTTATGTCACATTATGAAAATACCATATATTTGATGTTATCTGAAATTTAATGACAGGATAAAAACAGCTACGTGTGCACAGTAATGGTCTGGAAATGAACTGATATTTGAAGACTTGTAGCATTGGTCTTACATATTGTTTTTTGTGTGTATGTTCAGGTTTGTTTGGGAGAAGGATGGTCAGGTGATGATCCCTCAGTCTCTGCCTCGACTGCGACTGGATGTCAATGGAACGTTGCACATCTCTCAGACCTGGTCAGGTGACATCGGCACATACACCTGCAGAGTGACATCAGTGGGCGGCAATGATTCCCGCAGCGCACACTTACGCGTGAGGTCAGAGATGAAAACGCTCTCCCATCATCCTCTCTGCTCTGTTCCCTATCCACACAGTCCTTCATCTCTCCTGATCATTTCTTTTTGATTTGTTCTCTCTCTCCTGCTCTCTGAATCGTAACTCATTCAGTTTTTCAATAACCCTGTTCATCACCTGCACTCATTCGCTCTCTTTTTCAGTTTCGTTGCCTACCTTTTTTTAATTTAATAGCGCAGTAGTTATTGTCTGCTCTCATTTTTTTTCTTTCTGTTCATCTCATTTTCACTCGAAAATTTTTCCATCGAACATATTTTGATTCACCCTGTCTTTTTCTTTTTTGTCTTATTTTCATGATTGATTGAAAATAGTCGTTTTAAACTCATTTTGTTCATTTCCACGTTTCTCCACTGTCAAACATTGCCATTCTCTTTTTAAACTCTTTTTTTATTCCATATATAAAGAAAAAAATGCTATTTTATATTTGAAATATATGTTGCATTTACAGGGGCTGCAGCTTGATGCTACAATAAATGATGTTGTTAAAACTAGTCAACTAGATACTATAGCATGTACAGTAACATGAATAGTTCTAAACAGCAACCCGCATTGACCTCTGTTTTGTAAAATGACCCATTTATGTACTTGTTCTATCTAGACATTAGATATGCTTCATGGAGTGCTCATTAAATGGCCCTGAAAATTAAAGACTATCTCACGCTCTCTTCTTAAATAACAGGCAGTTGCCTCATGCCCCTGAGAACCCCACCGCAGTGTTAAGCACCACAGAGAAGAGAGCCATAAACCTCACGTGGGCCAAACCTTTTGATGGAAACAGCCCTCTCATTCGCTACATTCTGGAAGTGTCTGAAAACAGTGAGTAAAGACCTCATATGTGGATCATTAATCTTGGGCATGTTGTGTGACATTGATATAGTTACCTTGTTATGAATTTCACTGATGATGTTCTGAAAGGCATTATAATGTTAAATAATAATAATAATAATAATAATAATAATAATAATAATAATAATTAGATCAAAATACTTTGTTTATAATAATAACACCAATAACAATAATATAATAATAATAATTATATTTATCATTATTATAAAAATAATTTATGTATAATAATAACACTAATATAATAATAATAATGATGATAATAATAATAATAATAATAATAATAATAAAGTATTATTATTATTATTATTATTATTATTATTATTATTATTATTATTATTATTATTATTTATATTATTACTAATATTAAAATAATCCAAACAATATTAATTAGTTTATTATTATTATTATTATTATTATTATTATTATTATTATTATTATTATTATTATTATTAATAACATAATCATAATACAATTATTTATTTATAATAAAAATGTTAATATATAATCATTATAATAATAATAATCACAATGATAATAATAAGTATTATTATTATTATTATTAACTTACATTTTTATATTATTTGTATATTATTATATTGTTTTTATTATTATTTATTATTTAAATAATAATTAAAATTAAAATTAAAATATAACCAACAAAAATCATATTTAATATAATGTTATAGTAATATAAAAGTATAATTAAAATAATCATTAAATATAATTTACTTATAATAATAACATTAATATAATAATAATAATAATAATAATAATAATAATAATAATAATAATAATAATAATAATAATAATAATAATTATTATTATTATTATTATTATTATTATTAGTATTAAAATAATTTAAACAAAATTAATTTGTTCATAATTATTATTATTATTATTATTATTATTATTATTAATATTATTATTAATAAAATAATTATATTAAATCTATTTATTTATAATAATAATAATAATAATAATAATAATAATAATTATTATTATTATTATTATTATTATTATTATTATTATTATTATTATTATTATTATTATTAACTAATATTTTTATATTGTTTTAATTAATATTATAATTTTTTTTTTAAATGATAAAAATATAAATATAATAACCAACAACTATAATATTTAATATAATGTTATAGTAATATAATAGTATTTTTTTATTGTAGGGTTTAACATTGAGCAACATTTTTTACATTTGAGGTTTTTCATATTCTTGGTATTTTTGTGTTCTTCGTATCACATTCTGGGTTTTAAATGGAACCACTGAACTCTTCAGTGGCTTCATAGGACCTGAAGTAAATTGTCCTATGTAAAACCTCTTTTTTAATTAAGAATGTTGGTTTAGGTCTTCACATAGCTCATAATGTGTCCTTCATTATCTGCTCTACACAGACGCTCCTTGGACAGTCCTGTTGGCTAACATCGAGCCAGAGTCAACCTCTGTAACGGTCAACGGGTTGATCCCAGCACGCTCATACCAGTTCCGCCTGTGTGCCGTCAACGACGTTGGCAAGGGCCAGTTCAGCAAGGAGACTGACCGGTGAGCTGATCACAGGGTCTTAAAACCTGTCGAGTATCATCTGTGCCCGGTTTGACCATAAAGATAACTCTATCACTCTGTCACAGCATGTGAAAATTGTCTGCGCTCTCATGGGACAGCGTCTATGAGAGGATTTATCTGTCTGAACGCTGTGTGTATACAGCTATTTTTCTTGGATGTGTTTATGTGTGTCAGTGTATCTTCCAAGGATCAGTGTAATCAAAGCCCTCGTTGTGTAAAGGAAGCTTTTCGACACTTAAATTAGACATTCAGCAAATGCCCCCATCAGAAAGGACACAAATCCCTCTGGTTCTCCTGAGGTTTGAGAAAAACCTCTTCTAGCCACGATAATCCCAACTCGGAATATAGAGGATGAAACCAGCCATATAAAAGAGAGTTACAGCGAGATCATCATGGCTATATTACATCTTAGACAGTATATAGCAGAGACGGACCATTTGCATTTAGGAGAAACTAGCTAGAGTCATCAATCATCAATGGTGTTTATGACAGTTCTGGACTGGACCGACCTAAAAAAAAATTTTTTAACATAATTTTAGCCAAAATTACCCTCAAAAAAGTTTATAATGCCATCCATGTCCTATTTTATCACTGATTTTAAATATTATTGAGGTGTAACGTTACATCATATATAGTTATCGCGATATAGAAATGCGACTATATATCTGTAACAAGGTTCAAGATAGTGAAGGAAGGAAGAAGACAGGGTCGGCTTAATGGAGACTCGGGGAAACTTTATTCTCTTTCAGATTGTTGATTCTACAACACATAAACAGTAGCCTAGAAATTTAGACGCACCCTAGCGGCAGCACTAATTTGCAGCCAGGGAGGTCTAGCAACTCTCCGTTGGCTTGCGAGCTGGAAAAATGACGGCAGAGTTGCTGCGGTTACGTGTGCTACTCGTAAACAAAGAAGCTGGCGAACAGCGGCCTTTCAAATCGGCTTTGGCTGCGACTCTGGAAGACTTGGAGTTAAGCTTTTCTTTGAGAAAAGAACAAAGAACGGCACTGAAGTCATTCTCAAGAAAGGAAGTGTTCGGAGTTTTGTCGACCAGATATGGCAAAAGTTTAATCTATCAACTAGCTCCGCTTCACCTTCTTCGTTGCTCTGGTTGGTTGTAGCGCTATCCTATTGCGTGCAGAGGGAATTTAAAAAACAACCGTTTATCCCGCCCCTCGGATTGAGCCCTGCCAATAGTGAGTTCCCAGACCCAACATCTTGATGTGGGTCAGGCTTGTCAGGCTACATAAACACGCCACTGGCGCTCACAATAACTTAAACTCTCACAAATCGTATTCACACGCTCTCCAGAGTTCTCCAAACTCTCTTGTGCTGCCCGAGTCTCTCCCCCCTCATGTCTTCCTCCAGGTGGCTTTATGCTGTCTCCACGCCTATTACTGGAAACAAGACACAGGTGTTCATTATATGCACTTGACCCACTTATGCCTTGCTTCCCAACTCTCTCTCCCATCACAGACCTCGCTAAACCACACCCACCCCCACCCACAGCACAGTATCGTTGATGTAAACGATATGATTCTCAATATAGTTTGTTTTATCCAAGTCAAAATGAATTATGTCATCATGTACTCACCCTCATGCCGTTTCAAAGACTTTAATTTAACTTCAAAACACAAATGAAGATTTTTTTCAAGAAACCAGAGAGCGATTTCTGTACCTCCATTTAAAGTCCATTCCTCTCAAACTTAAAAGATACAAAAAATGTCATAAGGGCTTCTGAAGAGACAACGGGTTTATATGATGTACAGATTTACAACGACGCACATACTGCAGTAAACACGGATGTACAAATGCTTGCGTGACGCGCTAAAACAACATGAGAGTAAATGCAGAACTAACCATTTACAGTTTGAGAATAGTAATTTTGACACTTTCTTGGGTTTAGAACTGTGACTGATTGCACTGATCATCTGAAGTGCACGCGCTGCCGGAATTACACTCCTCAAAATGGAAGCGCAAACATCATTTGAATCACCATATCACATTTAGTTATGTAGTATGATTATTGAAAGCGTTTTAGATGGTTTGCGGAACATAGCGAGCACCGGGAGAGTCTGAGTACTGCATGAGAAAAACAAATGTATTAGCTATCGACCAATAAGTCTAGTCTCAGTAGTGTCTAAAATATTGGGGAAAAAAGTTTCAGAACAACTAATTAAATATTTAGAAACACATCTCTATCTGCACCCACAACAGTGCGGTTTCAGACAGAATTACTCAACTGAATCTGCCATCTGTGCATTATTGGAAAACATTGTGTACTCACTTGACAAAGGAAACATGGTGGACACAGTGTTCCTGGACTCAAAGAAGGCGTTGAAACCATAAATCATAGCCTCCTTATCTCAAAACTATAATTTTTAAATTTGTCAAAGCAGGCACTCTTATGGTTTGAGTCATATCAACAGGGTCGAGAGCAATGTGTTGTTATTGATAATGTAAAATCTGCCCCACGTAAAATGATGACAGGAATCCCTCAGGGAACTATACTGGGGCCTATTCTCTTTAGCCGGTACATGAACAAACTTCCTGAAGTGTTTCCTGAGGCTGGCCTTCAGATGTATGCCGACGACACTGTGGTTTATGTGGCCGGCAAAAACCCTGCTGTAATAAGCAGTAATCACAAAGTGTCAAATTGGCTAAACAGATCCAGTTTGACACTGAATAAAACCAAATCCATGTGCTTTTCAATAAAAAAGACACCAACAGCAAAGAAATTAAACATTGAAATGAAAGGCGAAATCATTGAACAAGTCGAACAGGAGAAATAGGAGTAAAAAGTTTATTGAGTTTGAGTGACATTACTACATTAAACTACTATATGTTCAATATAATGTATAGCAATGCAATGGGGGAATATTTGTGTCCTGATAATACTATAATCACAATAACAGGGCTCGACATTAAGCCTGTTAACGTGCTTGTCCTTCGGAAAAGTAAATCTGTCATTGACTTGTCTGAGTTAAAAAAAAAAAAAATTGTTTTGTAAATATAATTTATTCTGAAGCATTCTCACCAGTGTTCAATCAGCTTTGACATATTTTAAATCTGCATATTTGTGACATTTTTACCTTTTATAAAGGACATTTTTCCCCTGATCTTATTAAATATAGGCTACGCTTCAGCTTTCATTTTATATTCTTAAATTTGATCAATACATTAAATAAGAATAATAGATAATTTACACTGAAAAATTACAGCTGCATTAAATAATGTTATGAGATTGTTTTAAATATTTTTTGATTATACATATAAGAAATTTTGATTATACATATAAGAAAATTCCCTAGATATTTTTTTGTTTTTTAAGTTTTAATCAGGCTACTTGTCCGGTCAGTCAAGTAAAAATCTCTTTCACTTGCCCCTTCAAAAAATCCACTTGTCCCAGACAAGCGGACAAGCGTTAATGTCGAGCCCTGAATAATATAATTTAAATAATAATAAAAAAGTAATAAATGAAAAATCATCTCTTCTTTATTTTATCATCTCTTCTTTATTTTGGCTTAAAATATCGTGATAAATATCATATCGTGAGATTAGTATTAGTATATTATCAAATTGTAGCCTAGAAATCGAGACGCACCCTGGCAGCAGCAAATCTAATTTGCAGCCAGGGTCGTCTAGCAACTCTCCGTTGGCTTGCAAGCTGGAAAACCCAAACTCTGGTCAGGCCAATCACATCGTGTATAGAGTCGGTGGACGGGCTTAACATAATGACGGCAGAGTTGCTGCGGTTACGTGTGATACTCGTAAACAAAGAAGCTGGCAAACAGCGGCCTTTCAAATCGGCTTTGGCTGCGAATCTGGAAGACTTGGAGTTAAGCTTTTCTTTGAGAAAAGAACAAAGAACGGCACTGAAGTCATTCTTAAGAAAGGAAGATGTGTTCGGAGTTTTGCCGATCGGATACGGCAAAAGTTTAATCTATCAACTAGCTCCGCTTCACCTTCTTCGTTGCTCTGGTTGGTTGTAGCGCTATCCTATTGCGTGCAGAGGAAATTTGAAAGACAACCGCCCCTCGGATTGAGCCCTGCCAATAGTGTGTTCCCAGACCCAACACCTTGATGTGGGTCTGGCTTGTCAGGCTAATTGAATTGAGTGTTTTGCATCACTGTATGTTACTGTGGGTCATTAAACATATCCATTGTAAAACAGTTGTCGAATTTTAAATGTTTAGCTACTTATATCTTACCATGCACACACTCTTCCACAGTAAAAATAAATAAATAAAAGCATTGTGTTGGAATTCACACTCATCTTCAGTAAACATTAAGACCCGCCTTCTTTGACCTGATTGGCCATCATTTTGATATTGACGAGCACTGTTAGACCGCTGAGGCAGACCAGCCTAAAAATGTACATTTTTAAATCCTAACAACAAACAGATCTGCAAATATATGCCATTTCTTAATAATCAGCATCAGCCAAGTGTCAGGCAAGAACATTTATTTTGACAGCTATGAGAATGTACAGCTTGCGTCTGGAGTAGTAGATGCATCGCCTGTATAATAAAATATGTCAAAATAATATTTTGTGTTCAATTATTGCCCCCCACCATTACTTATGTTTACCTTCTTTCCTCCAGGGTCTCCCTCC
The DNA here is from genome assembly GCA_023566225.1 of Romanogobio albipinnatus. Classification (NCBI taxonomy): domain Eukaryota; kingdom Metazoa; phylum Chordata; class Actinopteri; order Cypriniformes; family Gobionidae; genus Romanogobio; species Romanogobio albipinnatus. Next base: position 10,289,827 of record CM042257.1, read on the forward strand.
CAGAGGAGCCACCCAGCGCTGCCCCTCAGAACGTCATTGCCAGTGGCCGCACCAACCAGTCCATCATGATTCAGTGGCAGCCACCACCAGAAAGCCACCAAAATGGCATCCTGAGAGGATACATCATCCGGTGAGACATGTTTACTCATTTCTGGGTTCTTATTGTATCTTAAACCTATAAGTCTTACACTTATTTCACTCTCAATCTTTTGTAGTAGCCTATGTTTTTCTAAGTCAACACCAATATGGCTTTTTTCAAGGTAGTCTAAATTATCTTTCTCCACAGCGGGTTTGTGGGTAAATTTGATTGTATTGTATTATTTCAAGGCTACTCCAGGATTTGAGCACTTCAGGGCATTTTCCTCTGTCAGTGATGACAGTGAAATGGACTTTGTTCATTTATTTATATATTTTTCTTGTGCATCATTGAGGAAAGCTGAAGGCCGTCTTTGATATTGCAAACCTTGGTCACCTCACATGGTCCTCAGCTCAAGAAAAACGCACTGAATGCCATGACATTTCTAGAGTGGTTCTTTGGCGCCCTCTGTTGCGTATATATGGTACTGCGGTACATATACCAACTGACATCTGATTATGAAGAGTAGATGACGACGAGGTATATTTTTAGAGATGCTTATCAGAGCCCTTCAGAGAGGGTTATCTTGTGGAATTCTCTGCTCTGTCAAAGCTCTCTGTCCGTTAAGATCAGAAAATCTTTGCATCTGTCCTTGAAAGTAACAATATAGCCCTCTGCTAATCTCAGGTATCGCCTGACCGGTCTGCCTGTGGATATCCAGTATAAAAATATCTCTAACCCTGATGTCACCAACCTGCTGCTGGAGGATCTCATCATCTGGACTAATTATGAAATTGAGGTGGCGGCATATAATGGAGCTGGACTAGGTGTTTACTGCCATAAGGTTACTGAGTGGACACTCCAGGGAGGTGAGGGTTTAGAACCGATTCATTCATTCATTCATACACTACCGTTCAAAGTTTTATTGAGCAAGAAGGCACCACATTGATCAAAAGTAACACTAAAGAATGTTATAATGTTACAAAATATTTCTACTATCAAAGAATCCTGAAAAAGTATCAGTTTTCACAGAAATATTAAGCAGCACAACTGATTTCAACATTGATAATATGTTTCTTAAAGGGATAGTTCACCCAAACATTTGAATTCTGTCATCATTTACTCACCCTCAAGTTGTTCCAAACCTGTATGAGTTTCTTTGTTCTGCTGAACACAAAAGAAGATATTTTGAAGAATGTTTGTAACAAAGCAGATAGAGCAACCATTGAATAGCATAGTAGGGAAAAAATAGTCAATGGTTGCTCTATCTATCTGCTTTGTTACAAACATTCTTCAAAATATCTTCTTTTGTGTTCAGCAGAACAAAGAAACTCATACAGATTTGGAACAACTTGAGGGTGAGTAAATGATGACAGAATTTAATTTTTTGGGTGAACTATCCCTTTAAGCAAAATCGCCATATTAAAGTGATTTCTGAAGGATCGTGTGACACTTAAGACTGGAGTAAATAAAATTCAGCTTGGCATTATAGGAATATACATTTTCAAATATATTATAGAAAACAGTCATTAATGATATTTCACAATCGTTCTCTTTTTACTGTATATTTGATCAAAAACATGTAGCCTTGGTGAGCATAAGAGACTTTTAAAAAACATTACAAATTCGTACAGATCCCAAACTTTTGAACGATAGTGTGTGTGTGTGTGTGTGTGTGTGTGTGTGTGTGTGTTTGTCTGTTTGTTTGTTTGTTTGATTGATTGATTGATTGATTTATTTATTTGACTGACCCAGATTTGTTATTTTCCAATGCTCTTTAAAGGAATAGTTCAAACATGAATTATTTACTGATATCTATTAGCATATTACATTATTCCAAACCTGTATGCTGTTGTTTTTATTTTATTTAAATTGTACATCTTTGAGGGAAAAAAAACACCATACTTAATATAACTTGTATGACTTTATACAATTTAAAGTCATACAATAGAACAAACCAAAAGATATAATATTTCCTCATAATCAAAGTTTGAGGTCACTGTGAACTGTTACTGAACACGAAAGAGCTGTGTATAAATTCTTCAAAAATCTCCTGTTAAAAATGACAAAAATACGAGGCATTTTTTTGTAATTATTCCTTTAAAATACTTCTGTTTGGTTGTCTGCACTAATGAATCTTTTCCGTCAGATTTCTGGGGTTTAGCAGCTGAAATGTGTTATCAAAAAAGATGCCTCATTTGTTTCCGTCCCTGTCTTCCTTTTCCCATTTTACCTGTCAACCAGTTCCCACCATCGCTCCAGGCAACGTGAAGGCAGAGCCCGTCAACTCCACCACAATACGCTTCACCTGGACAGCCCCGAACCCGCAGTTCATCAACGGTATCAACCAGGGCTACAAGGTAAACACCGAAAGAATGAGAATAAATCTGCACTCAGACCTGAGCTGATGAAAATGCATTAAACGCAGCTTTTATTTTTAGGTTTTTTGAGAGTTTGTTGATGCAAGGGTAGCCAAAGATCTTGCAAACTCCCTGCTCTCATTCCTTTGTTTTCATTTTTGCTGAGAGATCTGGAATTTATCCTCCTGTCTCTCTGGCTCTTTATAGCCAGACTGTCTCTGGAAAGAATTGTTTAGGACAATTACAAAATGGAGACAGTCAGCCGGACACATTAGTCTTAATAGCTTATTAGCCAGGCTTAGGCTTCGTCCCAGACAACAACTGCTGGGATGGGAGGTAATATTTGTCGGCAGGCTTTTTTTTTTCACTCTCTCTGTGGACTCATTCGAGAACAATCTTATAACTCTCATTCGCTTTTTAGTGACCTCAGAGGAGAGTTTCAAGTGTCTATAAAATTTGAAACGCCAAATAATCCACCATAGTATTGGGAGAGAAAATCTGTGACCATTCGGCCATTCTCTGAGGGAATTCACTTAGAATGAATCACGCTAATTTGAACACTGTTATGCAAATTAGGTAATGGTGCATACACACCCAAAAAATGTGTGTCAATGACGCACAGGGCAGGTTAATCTTGCAGACCACTTCTAGGTTAGACTATTTTACTATTTTTTCACTTGGCTGCTTGGCTGAACCAGTATATTGCTCTTTCCCAACATTTGACGTTAATGCTGCTGTGACAACGTACAAAACAATAAGTAAATCAATTCATTTTAATTAATAATACAAGATTAAAGGAAATAAACAAAAAGGTTAAAGTACTTAAAAATAAATTTAAAATAATGAAAGTAAAAACAAATAAATAAGTAGTAGCAAATAGTTGATAATTAAAGTAAAAATAAAATAAATAAATAAATAAAAACTGGATAATTTATTGTATTCCCTCATTCTTTTTAGCTGTTAGCATGGGAGCCAGGAAAGGAAGATGAGATGACAGTTGTGACAGTTCGGCCGAACTTCCAGGACAGCGTGCATGTGGGTCACATCACAGGCTTGAAGAAGTTCTCGGAGTACTTCACCTCTGTGCTCTGCTTCACCACACCTGGAGATGGTCCTCGCAGCTCTCCACGACGCCTGCGCACACATGAAGACAGTGAGTGCTGCTCCTACACACACACACATTCTCACTTTACATCAGGGCTCTGAACCGGTTCAAAAACTGGAAACAAATTATTTTTTAACAGGAACATAAACAAAAGCGAAAACGAAATCCAGACTGTGAAAATTTGCATAACTCCAGATTACTCACTGAGAGGACACTTTTCACAGCTGACGTCCCACTGAGTGTCAACTCAGAATGGCTGAGAATGGCTCTAATTTACATGTATTTCTTTTTACGAAACTTCGCTCTCCTGAGAGATCACCGAAATATACCGAAAATCTATTGGATTTAATGTCAATTCTCACTATACAGTATTATATGTGTTTGATATCGTTTGAAATGTCTCAGTGTGAATGGTACAAACATCTCATAACCACATAAGTATACAAGAAGTTAAAGGTCCCGTTCTGCGTGATCCCATTGTTCAAACTTTAGTTAGTGTGTAATGTTGCTGTTAGAGCATAAATAATACCTGTAAAATTATAAAGCTCAAAGATCAATGCCAAGCGAGATATTTTATTTAACAGAAGTTCCCTTTCAAAGCCTACAGCGAACGGCTGGCTTGGACTACATCCTGGTACTTCCTTCATATATGACGTCAGTAGAACAGTAGAACAGACTAACCTCCGCCCACAAGAATACGCGAAAAAAGGGGGCGTGGTCTTGTTGCTGTCCCACGTGGAGAAGAGGACGGTCGCGTGGAGAAAAGGAAGTATTGCGTTTGAGTGTGTTTGTCGCCATGTCGTCGAGACGCTGTTATTTTCATCCCGGAGTCAAATCACCTTTGTTTGGCTTTCCCAGGGACGCTGTAGAGATCATTAAGCACATATATCTCCCGTTAAGAGGCGTGACCTTTCCACGTGCGCTAAGCTGCGGTCAAATCAAAACACGGGAACCGCTGGCACAATCAGAACTCGTTACGTATTTCTGAAGGAGGGACTTCATAGAACAAGGAAGTCATCAGCCGTTTTTAGGAGAGTGAAAACAGCGGTATACAGATAAGTAAATTGTGTTAAAAATACTGTTTTTTTTACACGCGAATCATGAACACATGTTATATTGCACACTGTAAACACAATCAAAGCTTCAAAAAAACACGAAGAACGGGACCTTTAATAAGAGTTTTTAGAGCTTAGATATATTTTACTTATGATGGTGGGTGTTAGCCTGACATCGTCATACTCAATTCTAGTCAGAATTTGAGTCTGATACTGCTCCGTTGGGCTGTGATTATGGGGCGTGTTTCAACCGAACCAGGAAAGACCTCAATTGGATAGACCTACAACCAATCAGAGCAACGGAGCGACGCATAACGTTAGTTGTCAAATGTCAACAGAACTCAACTGCACTGTGTTGCCAAGTCCGCGGGTTGAAGCGACCCCAATTATGTGATATACAGACCCAGGAATGCGAAATTTAGCAGCCGTGCCAAAATAACACATATTTTACCCCCCAAATGCCATTTTTCCCTGAGAACCCCCCCACCCGGAAAGCTATTGGGCTTGTTTTTGGCTAGTTTTGAGTAGCAATTGGGCGAGTTTTGCTGTAAAAACTTGGCAACCCTGTCCGCACGCAAGCTGGAATAAGTTACGTTAGAAGAAGAAGATGAGTGTAAACGATCTTTGCCGGTGTTGTAAAGAATTTAAGGATACACAGAGTACTTACCAACACGATCATCATTTCTGAGAGAAATAGCAAAGGTGAATGCATATACGAACAAGTTCTCCGTTTAGGATTAGAACAAATTTAACCCAAGTGCCTTTAATAACGTGGATGATTACGTTACTGTTTATCATCTGTCCATCATCGTCTAAAGCCCGCCCTGACAATTTCATTGGTCCGAACAGTAACATTACTTCACTATGGATCAAGTCCAGATCGAACTGCCCGTGCAAAAAATGTTGTGTGCGGGGCTAAGTTCGTCTGGCATCCAGGCTAGGTGGGTGTGGCTTTTGGAGCCATTTGATCTCGTCAATACAGGTCATATGGGACAGTGATTAAATGTAAATGACCATTGTTAGCATGTGTTTCTATTTGAAAGAGATTTCGGTCTTGGTCTGAGCAATATAAAAAAGTGGAGCAGAAAGATCGGGGCGCAATACTATTAACAAGATTGGCCCGTAACACAGCAAAGGCTCTGTGTTACGTAATATTCAGAAAGTCAGGAAATCTTTCACTCTTTAGGCTATTTCGGAATATTTGTTGTTATGTATGAATTATCTTTGAATTGATTATGTAATTGGCATTATACATCTCCAGTACGGAACGCTATAATTGCAACAAAAGGTTAAAACACGTGACTATAAAATGTGTGACTAACTATTAAATATAAATGACCAAACAACCAATTGACATTCTATCCTAAATTCGACAATATGATAAATGGAGTCAGCTCGTTACCGGCATTGGAACAAGATTTGAGCAGGCCTTACAGTGGAGTATGTTTTGCACTTTTACACTGCCTCACTTGTCAAGTCATCATAGTTAAGTCGCAATGGCAATGTGCTGGCATTAGCTTTGCGATCTCAGGAGTTTTTCAGAGGATTACATTTAAGTGAAAATGAATGGCAGGTAAATCCAGCATGGTGTGTTTTGAAACCTGAGAAAATTGCAGGTTAGTGTAGAACCGCTGCTATGCTGTCAAAGTTTGGCTTAATGTATGGGTCAGACACTTGCATGTGTCATTATATTATCAACATTTTACCAAAAGCATGCTCAAAACGTTAAAATGCTGATTCTGCTCCGAGTGAACCAATGGATTTTTATTTTTTATTTTTTTCGGTTTTTAAGCCCTGCTTTACATGGTCATTTTTGATGTTCAGTGCTTTCAATTCCAAGAACCAGTGGAAACGGGATAACCTCTGACCTTGTTTTAATGGAAACCACACTCACATCTCTAGGTATACTGTACCTGAAGGTCTCACAGTCTGATCCCTGTCCTGTATTTTCAGCTCCTGGTGCTGTGGGTCACCTGAGCTTCACTGAGATTCTAGACACCTCTCTCAAAGTCAGCTGGAGAGAACCCAATGAGAAGAACGGCGTTCTGACTGGTGAGATTACTATCTGTTATTTACAATTATTTTTATTGCAGAAATAATCATTTTTCTTTGCTCCATTGATGACTTCTGCAAAACCAATCATAGATGTCAAGTGTATGAGACAGAATTTTCTATGCTGTTTGCTAGATGGTCCGGAATGACATGCATGTGATTGTGGGCAAGCAGTTATAATATTTTGAAGAATTGGTATTGTCGAACAGGACATGAACATCAACTTGCAGAATATGTACCAATACATACATATCACTGCAGTTTCCAACAGAAATTAACATTAAAGACAGTAAAACAGCAAGCACGTTTAATCCTTTTCATGCAAAATTATGATTACAGGGTTTTTGGATTAAAAAAGACTTATTTTCATGTGGATCCCTTGCGAAATATTATATTATGAACTCAAATATTTATATGTTTATACATCCAACAGTCCATTTAAGTTGGGAAACAATATTTTGTAGGCTTTTTATAATGTCATATTTAGTATTTATCTTACAGTTTAAATGTTTTTTTTTTTCATACACAAAAATATATAGATGGATTTTAGGAAGGGAGTTCCTCATAAAGATTCATCATATTTGGGGTCCTTGACATCATAAAGTTTGAAACCCCCTGGCTTAAGCAATTGCAATTGCATTTTCATGTCACATTTGCTTTTGTTAACACTATCAGGTTTTATAGCTAACTTACGAACTGTGGACAGTAGATAACTTTTTTGTTGTTGTTGTGTGCTATAACATGTATTAACTCTTTACCCACCATTGACGGAATTTCCTGGCATTTATGAGAAAATGCTTTCCTGCCATTGACGGGATTTTCTCAAAACACAGGTGGAAAAGAAGCAGAAACAAGCGATAGCATATGTAAGCAGATGCATATGTAAAATAACGCGATCAGGGCTCGACATTAAGCCGGTTCACGTGCTTGTCCTTCGGACAAGTAAATCAGTCATTCACTTAAAAAAAATAAAAATAGCCTGTCCGGAATTTTTTATTTATTTTTTGTAAATATAATTTATTCTGAAGCAATATTCTCATCAGTGTTCAATCAGCTTTGACATATTTAAATCTGCATATTTGTGATATTTTTACCTTTTATAAAGGGCATTTTTTCATCTTATTAAATATAGGCTATGCTTCAGCTTTCATTTTATTTTTTTAATTTGATCTAGATTAAATTAGAATAAGACACTATAGAGCTGTTACCAATCAAATGAAATAATTTACACCAAAAAAAAAAATGACAACTGCATTAAATAATGTAATGAGATTTTTTAAATATGCTTGAATATACAAATACGAATTAAACTAAATCACCAGTAGGTGGCAGCAGGTGACCGTCTTAATGAGTGAGTCATTGAGTCATTCATTTAAACAATTCATTCAAACGGATGATTCATTCAAGAATGAGGTAGTTGTTTACGAATATTTGTTCATTGAATCTTTGATTCAACCAATTCATTCAAAACACTGAATCATTCAGTAACACACCGTTGCTGTGCGAAGCGTTGTGGTTCTGCTGGGATCTTCGTTTGGAACTATTTTTTCTGCTGAAATCGAACAAAAACAGTGAATATTGCATCTAAAATGTAAGTAACTTAATGTTAATTAATTGTTTATGGAACTGTCATATGAAATCAGTATCATTTTCAGTCGTGATGGTATTCAGGAAAACAGCACTCTTGGTTCTATGATGTTGCTTTACTGTAGGCCAGGGGTCTCAAACTCACGGCCCGCGGGCCACTTGTGGCCACTTGTAATGAAGAAAAACTATATGAGAGTGGATTAGAACCCGGAACCTTTGACATGGTTGACAAAAATTCTACAACCAGACCACAGGAGAATTCAAAAGTTCATTATGGATCTATGTATTTATTCACTCACTCATGCAAAGAATATCGGGACTAATAATATATTTGACGCAAATTAATGCAAATATTGTTTACAAATAGTCCCAAAAAGATTATTTCCCTACTAGAATTAGACCTAGAATTTTGCTCACTGTTCTGTTTGACCTGGTTACGGCCTTGCTGTGAATTAGCCTATTATTTAAAATAAAATTAAAATCATTCATTATTTCATATTACATGATTTAATTTCTATAGGCTATATTTAGTTCAAATTCAGAGGAACAGTTCATGTTCAGAAGAAACATTCATGTTGAAGAACTGTTAATAATAAAGACTGATAAGATTGGATCAGTCCAGCGGCCCCCAGGTAAAATGAGTTTGAGACCCCTGCTGTAGGCTATCATATGTTATAAATATAAAAACGCCACAATATGTAATGTTAACCATGTATGTTAACTGAGTTTCTTTGTATGAGTGGCACTCATTTTTTTGTGATTTCTCCTCGAGAGGTTGCGCTATACATTATATATTATTATCCACTATCGATTGCCAATTACACTAAATTAATGCAGAATTATTGTTGCATTTTGGTGATTCCCTAGTTATTTTTTGATGTTTTAATCAGCTTGTCTGGTCGGGCAAGTAAAATTCTCTTTCACTTGCACCTTCAAAAAATCCACTTGTCCTGGACAAGCGTTAATGTCATGTCGAGCCCTGGCGATCATCAACATTAAACAGCATATACAAATCAAAACTGCGTAACATTACTGAATGAAATGTCAACCCAGGATGAGATATAGGACTGTGAAGCTTTGGGAGTGTTAATGGACTCGATCTAGTCCATCTGTGTTTTGATCATCATTCTGAATCCAATCTGGATGTAGTCTTTGACCAAAAAAAAAAGTGATTTTCTCAGCTTTTTTGCCCACAATGTAACTTTTTTTTTTGTTTGTTTTGAAACTTGCTCACATTCAAGTGTTGATAAAAAATAATGCATGAAGCTAGAATAAAAAGGTTTCTTTGTTTAAAAGCAGAGGCTCTGTTCCTTCTTTGGATATATTGGATGTTCAGATATTCACACAACAAAATGTTCTTGGGGCCATGAAACTTTTGTGAAAATGATCAAAAATGCTGGTGCTGGCTGTCAACTTTGTTGGGAAAGAGTTGAAGTGGAAGAAAAGACTCTTGAACTGAGGCGCTACAGCGATCTGTCATGGCACATTTAAGAGTGTCAGAACGCCATTTATTGTGAAACGTATGTTTCTTATCAGAAGTAACAAATCACAAAGCTCTTTGCGATTATTGGATGGGAGGCGCGCTACAAAAAATGTTTGATGTTGGGAAAAACCATAGACCTGGCAAACATGGCTTGAACTATGGGTGATGGGTCAAATAGAGCCTGCTTTGATGTTGCTATCTTTAGGCCCGTTCCCACCAAGAACAATACATTTAAAGATATCTATAAAGATAACTATATTAGCCTCCACACCAGTGGATGATATCGTTCTGTTCATTCTAAGCACCTACTTGTCTGCTGTTTTAACCCTCTGGGGCTCTTCGGTCATTTCAAAATTTAAAAAAAAATTGTAGCTTCATCGGAATGGTCTGAAACTTGGTGACTTTATTTGTACTTGGTATATGAACACCCCAAAAAATTGGGGACAGGATTTGAAAAGTCTAAGTGGTCGTAAAAAAAAATAGTCACACTCAGGACCTTCGGGTCAAAAATGACCCCCATAGGAAATGAATGGGAAATTGGCAAAAATATGAAAATACAGAGTTTTTTTTTGTGCATACAATCTACAAATCAGCCAGGATGCAGAAAAAAAGGACTCAACAGTGAAGGGGTGAATCTCTAAAACATCAAGAGTGCAAAGCAGACAAAAAAACTCACACACACAAAAACACAAAAAAACCAAATAGCTTTTGGAATGACACGCGTTAATTTGTGTGTGCATGTGTTTTTGTGTGTGTGTGAGTTTTTTTGTCTGTTTTGCACTCTTGATGTTTTAGAGATTCACCCCTTCACTATTGAGTCCTTGTTTTCTGCATCCTGGCTGATTTGTAGATTGTATGCACAAAAAAAACTAATTTCCCATTCATTTCCTATGGGGGTCATTTTTCTGTCAAGGTCCTGAGTGTAACTATTTTTTTTTACGACCACTTATACTTTTCAAATCCTGTCCCCAATTGTTTTTGGTGTTCATATACCAAGTACCAATAAAGTCACCAAGTTTTGGATCATTCCGATGAAGATTTTATAAAGCAAGATCCACTATAGTGGTAAAAATTTGCTATTGCGTGATAAAAATTATCAATGTGTCCACCGGATGGCACCGATCTCATTTAAAAAATTGCTTTCATGAGGCTTAGGCTTGACTCTAAAATGAAATACAGCTTTAATAAAAAAAATTTTTTTTAAAAAGATATATATATTAATTTTTTTTATTATATTCAATGGGAAAAAATGGGTCATAATTATTGCATAAATATTCATTATAAATCATAAAATTATCTCAAAACACCAAAAAAAGAAAAGAAAAAATATTATTGAACAAAAATATATTTCATTGATTTTACTCAAATCTTTTTTATCTTAATCCCGCCCTCCGGGTCATTTTTGACCCGAAGGTCCTGAGTGTGACCCATAAATGAAGAAACCCAGAGGGTTAAATCCTTGTTCATTACAGCAGGATGTATTCTGATTGGCTTACAATGTTTTTATCATTCATCACCTGGAAAAAAAAATTCTGAAAGTGATTCCAACGATATCATTTCTCTGTGCCTTTATCATTATAGTTGGGGTGTGAACTCTGCTATTCATTAATATTGAGAACGATTTTTAGAACTACATCTTTATCGTTATCTTTATAGTTATCGTCCTTAGTGTGAACGGGCCTTTATTGTCACATTAACTAAATTCAACACAAGAAAGACTCTGAACAATACATTGGTGCATCTCTAATTTTTATATTTAATATTTGTTTCCTAGGGTATCGTATATCATGGGAGGAGTATAACCGTACTAACACTCGGGTTACACACTACCTGCCTAACGTTACTCTGGAATATAGAGTCACTGGACTAACCGCTCTCACCACGTACACCATTGAGGTGGCCGGAATGACCTCCAAAGGTCAGGGTCAGCTGTCATCTTCAACTATCTCTTCAGGAGTACCACCAGGTAAAGTGGTATGCACACATACATGCACAAACCTGTCAAAACAGTTATGGCAGATTGCACATTAAAGCCAAACCGGAACAAAGTCTGGCATGTTATTAGGAGAAGAGAAAACGCACACATACTCTTCTCTTTGCATGAGTTCCCCTGAACCAGCTTTAGACCACCCCTGGTTTTAGAGCTCCCATTAAAAGGACTACAGAGGGTTATAAAGTTAAGCGTCTGAGCTCTCGTTATTGGATCGGCGCAGCACAAACACACGGATGCCCTGGCTGCGTGGAGTTCACTATTATGACTCCCAGGGCAGAGATCGTTTCTCCTTTATTGCTTCATTAGACAGTCTATGGATTCCAGACTCAAACCATGTACAAACTGCACACATTCAAGAGTAAACGTAGACGTTTAAAGAATCCTGAACGGTCACAGTGTCGCACCATGTTACCCTTATTAAGTTGTACAGACCCTGCTGCTTTCCCACAGTGTTTTATTGGAGGAATATTTCATCTTCTGATAATAAGCTGGGCAGCAGCTGTGAGTGTGGAATGATTTGTACCACTGTTCTCATACAGTTCTGCCTTTCACACAGACATTTAGCTGTGGGAAAACTGCAGAAACTGTTGCTTATGAAATTACATTTACGGTGTAACAACCACCCCAAACACCTATGTACCAAACAACTATGTAGCAATGCCTGTGCTACATCTCTGAACACCCTAGCAACCACCCAGAACACCCTAGCAACCTCACAGCCATGGTCAGGAAACCTCAGAACACCTTAGATACCTTAGAAACCACTCAGATCACAATAGAAATGTGTTTTTATTTCATTTTTATATAAAGTTTCATCTTACCAAAAGAGGGCGCCATAACATAAACCAAACATTTAAGGAATGTAGAAGTATGAAAATGTTTAGCTATGATTTTTTTATGATTAGGATTTATTGCAAAATTACATTCTGGATTAAATCAAACTAAATAACTTCATGTAAACTAGAACACTCTTTTCTGTCTTCTGATGCAGAGCTTCCCGGGCCTCCTACAAACTTGGCCATCTCAAACATCGGCCCTCGATCAGTAACCTTACAGTTCAAGCCAGGATACGACGGCAAGACTTCAATTTCTCGTTGGCAGGTGGAGGCCCAGGTTGGTCACTCTTTATTCATGCGGGGGAAGCTTTCACAATCTATACTTGATCTTTGCCTGAACACTTGCATGAATCTCTCTCTCTCTCTCTCTCTTTTTTCTTCTGCTTTCAGGTCGGTGTCATTGGAGAGAATGAGGATTGGGTGATGGTCCATCAGCGGGCCAATGAGCCTGATGCTCGCTCTCTGGAGGTCTCCGGCCTCAACCCCTACACCTTTTATAGGTGACTTTTATTATTCAACTTCAGTGTATTATCAAATAAGGCCTCAACAGTTGGTTCCTTTCTGTCAGGTCTCCTTGAAGTCAAATCACAGAGAAGCATGTTACTCTTAGGCCGTGTGTCCACCAATGAGTTTTTAGCCAGCTGAAAACACCAGGGCTTTCTGAGAACACTTTGCTGTGGGCACTTGAGAGTGCCTGTTTTTTGCTATATACGAAATGTCTACAAAAGTGTTACTAATATCAGATTTCCCAGATAGTTTGTTTCTGAATATAAAAAGTCGATACAATGTAAAGTATTTGTTCTGGCTCTTGTTTTCAATGATTTAGTTTCGTTGTCGCGCTTGTTGTTGTTGTCTGTTGCCATTGTCCCAGCAGGATGTGGCGGATGGTCGTTGTGGTATTTGTCCCGCCCCACCTCCGCTGTGATTGGACGGCTGGGTAAAAAAGTGACTGTGATGAGTGCTGCATTTTACCCAAAGTTAGACATTCTTCAACTCTAGGCGACTGGAAAAAAGCCTTGTCACGCTGTTACTGTTTTAAAAAACGAGGCGCACCCATTAAAACAATTGGAAAAATATGCCAGCCACGCTTGGACACACGGCCTTAGCTATAAACAACAATTGGTCTTGCTTGACCACTAATATTCTTTATATACTAATTAAAGTTTTTATTATTATTTTCAATTATCTTTTATTTAATTAATTTTTTTAGGTTTCATTTTAATTTCATTTTGTAATTTTGTCATGTGCTTTTGGCATTTTTTTATAATTTATTTATAGCTTTCATTTATTTTTTATTCAGTTTTAGTCATTTCAGAACTTTAAGTTTTTCAAAAATTAAGTTGTATTATTAATTTCAGTTAGTTGACTTGGCATTTCTAATTTTCATTTAAGTTTTAATATTTCATTTAATATTTTATTTTATTTCAGTTATCGAAAATATTTTTTTATGGTTTTAATTTTACTCTAATTTAGCAATAACAACTCTGCTTGTGATTGGATCACACGAGATGGATGTTAATATATAAAATGCCATTAAAGTAAGTGTATATTTGGATTTGCAGGTTCCGTATGCGTCAGGTGAACATAGTGGGCACCAGTCCACCCAGCCAGCCTTCCAGGAAGATCCAGACCCTTCAGGCTCCTCCTGATATGGCCCCTGCAAACGTCACCCTGCGGACAGCCAGCGAGACCAGCCTCTGGCTCAGATGGGTGGTATGTTCTAGAATGTAAATAATATACACATATATACATATGTGGCACTGATACACAAACTCACTCTCTCTCTTTTTCGACCGTCCATCAGCCTCTTCCTGAATGGGAGTACAATGGGAACCCTGATTCGGTGGGTTACCGTGTGCAGTACAGCAGGACTGGAGCTCAGTCCAAAGCCCTACTGCATGTCATCGCAGACCGCTTGGAGAGAGAGTTCACCATCGAGGACCTGGAGGAGTGGACAGAGTATGAGGTCAGAGTTCAGGCCATCAATGGCATCGGAGCAGGACCGTGGAGTCAACCTGTACGCGGAAGAACCCGAGAGTCCGGTAAGGGGATGCCAGGCTTCAGAAGTTCCAGTAATCGAGAGCTTACCAAATCAAAGTGTTCATTTTTTTGTGTCTATTTAATGCAATATTTTATGAATAATTCAGTTTAATGATAGCTAATTTTGCTGCACTTAATTTAAACTTACTAGGATATAGTTATATAAGACAGCATAGTAAAAATTTATAAATAGTGATTATATGTCGTATTAATTAATTAATTGCAATGAAAAATCTCATATTTTTACAATAACTGTAGATTGATTTATTGTTGTGGATGTAATGATTAATGGTCATTATATAATGAATTAATTGGTACATTAATATAATATACAGTTGATATATTCACAAGTGTGAAGATAAATATTGACTATTTTATAGCTTCAACCGTGGCTCATCCAGCCAAACTATGGAGTCGGAACTATCCATTTTATAATATGCAATAAGAATATGTTTTCACATATGTGATCACATACGTTGAGATCAATGCATGTCTTAAATCATTCATCATATATAGTGTGGGCACAGGATTTCCTGTTAAAACTGGCTTAAATGGGCACAGATCTGCACACACGTGCAAGTTTTTTCATTCTTTATGTGCCATAAAAAGGGAAGCAAAACTGACTTCCTCTGGACCACCTCTTTTCCCCCTCTCTCCTTCTGCTCAGCTCGGTCTCCATGGTTACCAGAATTCAGGGAAGCAAGTTTGGGATTAATAAGTGGGTGTTGAGGAAATTGGTAACACATGGGGCTGTACACATGACTCCCCTGATTTTTCTTTAGCCAATCAAATTCCCGCAATCACGCTCTCTGTGTCTGGGGATTTGTGCCGCAGAGTGATTCTATGTTACTCAATAATGGTCAAAATCTGGTGTCTTTCAGGCTTCACTGCCTTTGATATGTCTCCAGCCATCAGCACACTTAATCCCGGACTTAAAGGTCCCGTTCTTCGTGATCCCATTGTTCAAACTTTAGTTAGTGTGTAATGTTGCTGTTAGAGCATAAATAATACCTGTAAAATTATAAAGCTCAAAGTTCAATGCCAAGCGAGATATTTTATTTAACAGAAGTTCCCTTTCAAAGCCTACAGCGAACGGCTGGCTTGGACTACATCCTGGTACTTCCTTCATAAATGACGTCAGTAGAACAGTAGAACAGACTAACCTCCGCCCACAAGAATACGCGCAAAAAGGGGGCGTGGTCTTGTTGCTGTCCCACGTGGAGAAGAGGACGGTCGCGTGGAGAAAAGGAACTGTAGCTTGAGTGTGTTTGTCGCCATGTCGTTGAGACGCTGTTATTTTCATCCTGGAGTCAAATCACCTTTGTTTGGCTTTCCCAGGGACGCTGTAGAGTACATTGAGCGCATACTTCTCCCGTTAAGAGGCGTGACCTTTCCGTACAACTTGCGCTAAGCTGCTGTCGAATCACAACACAGGAACCGCTGGCACAATCAGAACTCATTACGTATTTCTGAAGGAGGGACTTCATAGAACAAGGAAGTCATCAGCCGTTTTTAGGACAGTGAAAACAGCGGTATACAGATAAGTAAATTGTGTGAAAAATACTGTGTTTTTTTACACGCGAAACATGAACACACGTTATATTGCACACTGTAAACACAATCAAAGCTTCAAAAAAACACGAAGAACGGGACATTTAATGGAACCAGAAGTAGCGATTAGTCTTTTCTTCCCTATTTTGATGTATATACGAGTGAAACGCTTCTCGAATGTAGGATGGGGACTTGATTTTGTCCTTTGAGAGTTGATTGGATGGTTGTGGTTTGCTATTGGTCAATCTCATGTGAGTGACAGCTTGTTCCACCCTCGTGCCAGTAAACATCATAAGAGAAGAGGAGAGATGTCACAGCAAGAGGGAGAGGAAGTTATTTTGATTAAAGATTACGAGGGCATATGAATAAAAAAAAATGGTGTGCATGGATAAATTATTTGTAATAAATACTGCAATACTTCATAAAAAATTGTCTGATTTCATGGTGACTTTAACCAACACATCTGTCTTTTATCCACATCTGACTTTAACCAATCTTTCTCTCTTCCTTTCTTTTAATGCAGTTCCCTCTTGTGGCCCCACAAATGTTTCTGCATTCGCCACTACCTCCAGCAGCATTCTGGTCCGCTGGTTTGAAGTTCCCGAAACGGATCGGAATGGACTTATCTTGGGCTACAAGGTCTGTGGGATGCACTTTCCAGTGAAAAACAAAAAAAACACCCTTCATTGAAACAACAACTTCAATACATTTGAATACATTAGTGGGGGTTTTTCTCCATACAATGAAAGTGAATAGTGACCACTGCTGCCCATGGTCCCCATCCACTTTACCTTTGATCTTTACCTTACAGGTGGCGTATAAGGAGAAGGATTCAGACTCTCCTCTTCAGTTTTGGACGGTGGAAGGAAACGCCAGCCATAGTGTTCAGCTGACCGGACTGGGGAAGTATGTTCTGTATGAGATCCAGGTGCTAGCCTTCACCCGCATCGGAGACGGCCGACCCAGCTCTCCTTCAATCCTGGAGCGAACCCTTGATGATGGTGGGCATTGCGGTACATAACAATTAGATTATATAATCAGATGTGTCTGTATGATAAGACCGTATGATGTTTTTTTTCTTCAGTGCCCGGGCCGCCTGTTGTCATTCTGTTTCCTGAAGTCCGGACCACCTCGGTCAGACTCATCTGGCAGCCACCTTCCCAGCCCAACGGGATCATACTGGGTACAAGAATTTGTTTGCTTGTTTGTTGTGTGTGTTGTCTGCATGCATTTCTGTTTTCTGGCATGTTTGTCTTCTTAATGACCTCTTTTTTCCATCATGAGACTAAACATCCCTAAATACTTTAAATAGTGATGGTTAACGGATCTTACACATGCAGATATACACAAAATATCAGATAAAGAGAATTATTTATCCTTACTTACACTTACTTTCTGATTTTGTAATGGTAAAGAAGTCTCTAATGCTCAACAAAACTGCATTTATTTGATCAGAAATACAGTAAGAATGGTAATATTGTGAAATATTACTACACTTTTACAGATTTCTATTTAAATATATTTTAAGATTTCATTTATTTCAGCCATTACTCCAGTCTTGAATGTCACATAATCCTCCAGAACAGCATTTATTTGAAACAGAATTCTTTATAAATGTCTTTACTGCCAATGTTTTTATCAATTTAATGCATCCTTGCTAAAACAAAAAGTTATAATTTCGTTATAAAATAAAGTGTAATTGCTTTCACTCTTGAACGGCCCCATTGTAAACCAAATCACATTGGTTTTGCCTTTGTTCGTTGGTTTGCGTTTCCTCTAATCATGAAGCAAGCCAAATGTGTTGCATTCTCTCAATTGCACGCGAGAAAAAGCAGTTTGTCCTGTTCTGATCTCTGTGATGTCATCTGTTCCCTCTTCAGCCTATCAGATCACATACCGCCTGAACTCCACCAATAGCAACACAGCCACGTTTGACGTCTTGAACTCCAGTGCACGGCAGTATACCGTCACCGGATTGAGGCCGGAATCGGTGTACGTGTTCCGTATCAGAGCGCAGACACGCAAGGGATGGGGAGAGGCAGCGGAGGCTTTGGTGGTCACCACGGAGAAAAGAGGTAATGCACGTATCATTAATGGAGCAAGAGAAGTTCAAACTGAGAGTCACATCAATGTGTCTGCAAGAAAATTTAATTTAGATATTCATAAATAAAAACTATGTACACATTCTGTAATTCATAAGTGACATCTGTGCTTCCCCGCTCTTGAGAAAGGGTCATGTAATCCATCATATATCTAGAGTGCATGTTTGTGTGTTCATGCCTCTGAACGGAAACGTCTACAGTCCACTGAGGTTGAGTCCAAAACAAATGAAACCCCCTCTAGCTAAACCTGCTTTGGTGTGGTTTGAGACGTCTGGCAGAAGTTTTGCTGCACACATTCCTCTTACAGAACATCAAAATCAGACCTTGGATTATTTATGTGTAGAGATCAGAGGTTTCAGAGGTTTTGACTCATAAAGTGTGCTTATATAATGAAATATGAGAGTCATACATTTTGCATTATCTAATGTATTTTTTAAAATGTTCACAGTGCTCAGCAGGATTATAAGTGTGCAGTAAAGCAGATATAATATTGTATGAGTTTCTATGAGTATAGACATAAAAACCAGTGTTGGGGATGCTACTGGAAGGGTGTGTTCACCCTTAGAATGTTTGGTTAGATTAAAACGCACCATCCGAACCCTGGTGCGCACCAAACAAGCAAAAGATGAGTCTTGGTCCGCTTCCAAATTAACTCGAATGAAAAATGAACGCAACATGGACCAAAGCAGGGCCGGCCCGTGGCATAGGCGTAATAGGCAAATGCTAGGGGCGCCACTCATCCATAGGGGCACCAAAATGTATTACTGATACTATTTTATTCATATTAATTTGAAATATTACCAAATAAAGCACAAAAAAACTTAACTAAGTCCCCCGCATCTTCCCGGTCCGCCTCATCAATCTCCCCGCCGAGCTTGAAGTGTGTCCGAAATATAACGCGTGATCAGTTTAACGTTGGGAATTTGTTGTGTCGCGTCACCTCTTGCCGCATCTGATATAGACAGGATTGCTTTCATTTTTTAGGGTGCTTGGCCGCTTTCTCCAGGTGTAGACACGGTGAAAGTTGCTTGATAATTTATGACGGATGGCCGAATTGTAGTGTCATAAAAAACAGAAGCCCTCTGATGCAGGCAAGATAAGGGAAACACTGCAAAAATGCTCTTCTTATTTAGTATTTTTGTCTTGTTTCTAGTCTAAATATCTAATAATTCTTAAACCAAGATGCATTTACTAGATAAGTAAAATTATATTTTTTCTTAAGTGAGTTTATGCTTAAAACAAGCAAAATTATCTGCCAATGGGGTGAGAAAAATAATCTGGTTTCTGATTGAAATCTTGTTTCTTGTTTCTGTCCCAAACAGAAATAAGATCATTTTTCTCACCCCATTTGGCAGATAATTGTGCTAGTTTTAAGCTAAAACTCACTTCATTTTGATTTTTTTCCCCCAGAAAACAAGGAAAAAAATATCTAATGTCATTTTACTAGTAAATCCATCTTGATTTAAGAATTTTTTGATGTTTGGACTGGACACAAGAAAAAATTACTTAATAAGAAGAGCCTTTTTTGCAGTGTAAAGACAGAGGTAAAGTGGTGTAATGAATGAACAGTTTATTTATTTGCATAGTAGTAAAATACTAATGTACGCTAATTAATTCCAGTTTTACCTTAAACTATATGCAAGCAGCTGTTCTGGGTTCTCCAGTGGCCACAGACAGTGTATTTTGTCAAAAAGAATCATATCTGTTTTTTTAAACGCATGTAATATCACTTTTTTAATAGCCTAATGTTTTTACTCTACAGTTGTGCAGTTTTAAGGGGACATATGGACATTTTAAAATGTATTTGCCGAAATTAGTAATGATATTTATATACAGGTTTATTTAAAATAGCAACATTTTATGTAAATTTCACATTAAATATCTAAATTTCTCAGTTTAATTCATGGTGAAAACATGAATGTGCATATTAGTGGAAGTTTGCTGCCATCTACTGGAAAACAAACACTTTTGCTAGTTCTCAATAGTTTGTGCATGAATGCTAGATGCAATTACTTCTTTGTGTGTTATTTGTGTTTAGGCTGTAATGTGGCGTAGGTGCTATTTTTGTATAGTTTTAAAAAAAAATTAAATAATAATAATATCATGAACATAATGACGGGGTAGAATGGACTGGACATCATATAAAACTTAAAAAACATCAATGCATTAAAAAAATAACACAGTACCAGTGTTTCCGCAACTTAGACTGAAAACATGTAGTGCTAAACCTTGATACAAGGTGCACCAAGTAAAATCTTGCCTAGGGCAGCAAATTGGTCAGGGCCGGCCCTGGACCAAAGGCATGTAAATGAATGAAGATGCGACCCTAAAAAGGACAGAATGCTCAAGCATAGGCTACCTGTTTTTTCTTGTCATAGTTATGATGTTACCCATCACATTTTGGAACAGGCGTCAGAACCGCATCTTCTCGCAGCAGATCTTTGTTTGTTTGTGTGTGTGACTGACGGATTCCTGCCGCTGTTTTGACTCTCTTACACATTTTATAAGTTCTTCACAAGTTCTCAGCTTAAAAATACGTCATAAAAGCCGACCAATCACGTTGTGAACGTATCCCTATGCCTTAAGGTTCAGTATATTTAGGTTCTGTGTTAAAAAGGCCAATCTGAACGCTAAGCGGATCAGGACCAAGCGAACCAAACCACAAGTGGGAACACACCCTAAAGCTAGCTTCCCATGCTACAAGATATTTTATAGTAGTTATACAGTCAAGTTTAAAGTAGTTATACAGTCAAGTTACTATTTTGAAAAAGTAGTTAGCTTTATTAAAATTACTAAACAAAAAAGTGGCTTAAAACTATTTAAATTGCCATTTTCTTCTTACTATCGCTAACCTCAGGTTGAATGGACAAGGCTTTCTAAAGATTTTCTTTATCAACAAAAATATGGATACAATTTTGAGATGATTCATCTATATATTTGTTCCATTTTCATGCATCAGATTATATAATTGTACAGTTTTAATTCTGCTTTCAGAGCACAATAACAATGAAGATCTCAGTTAAAGTTAAATTAAAATGAAATTAGGTTTTACTACATTTTTTTAAATTGGTGAATCATTTATTTGAACTGGTTCATTTACAAGAACCATTCATATAAATGATTCACATTGAACAAACCAATTCACAAAATTTTAAATGTTTTGGACTTTAGAACACTTTGTATGATAGGAGTGAGTGTGATTATTGGCTTTGTTTGGTTAAGTTTTAAGTCTACTTATGCTTGTCCTTTGACCCCCAGCTCGGCCCCAGCCCACCAGCCGCCCCACAGTCCCTCAGGAAAACGTACAGGCACGCAGCGTGCTGTTGTCATGGGAACCAGGCAGCGACGGTTTATCGCCAGTCCGGTATTACACGGTTCAGGTCAGAGAGCTTCCCGAGAAGAACTGGACGGTTCATTCTGCATCTGTTAGCCATGAGTCCAGCTCCTACATCGTAGACAGGTACAAAACAAGTTTTGTGTGATTTGATTTAAAAGTCATGCATAAAGTCACAGTACTTGTTAGTCATTGTAACTTTTTACTGGCTTTATGCAAAGCATATTCTGAGGAGCGTCCTGTGTTATGACTCGCGGGTGTTATTTTTATTTCAGACTCAAGCCCTTCACCTCCTATCAGTTCAGAGTGAAGGCCACTAATGATATTGGAGACAGTGACTACAGTGAAGAGAGTGAAGCCATCACAACACTTCAGGATGGTTAGATCATTTAACCCTTTATCAATGTTTTATTGTGGACACACATAGGCATCATAAGAGTTTCAAATGTTCTTAGCTGGTTTCCAAGATGCCCAAGCTGGTCTTAAGTTGGTCAGACAGCTAGTCTCTCAGCCTATCCAGCTGACAAGTGCTCCAAACCCTTCTAAAACCAGCAAACCTGAACAACCTGAGCAGGCTGGGAGAACCAGCGTACAGTAGGTTGCTTGGTTGTTATGGCCAAAATCAAAGTCTCATCTCATAAGGAGTGTAAGGGGTAGGAAATGGGCGATTCATTAAAACAATTTATCAGGAGACGCTTCAAATGACTTCAAAACTAAACATATGAAATTACTGTTTACAAGCAAACACTTAGCAGAGTCACTTGGTTCTCATACTGGAAAAGAGTGGTGTTAAATTAGGGTTTTATTCTATGTGAGGCTAGAAATGACCAAAAACCAAAAAGACCTGTTTGTGAGGTGAAATAACGCACCGTTTTCTAAATCTAGATAAAAATAGTTCACTCTAATTTCAATTGGCTATTTCATCCAATATTTAGGTGTGCTATGTATCAATAAGATTTGATTTATTTATATATTCATTTATTTTTAAAGAAATTAATAATTTTATTCAGCAAGGATGCATTAATTTGGTCAGAAATAACAGTGAATACTTGTATACATTGTTACAAATAGTTTCTATTTCAAATAAATGCTGATCTTTTGAACTTTCTACTAAATGAAGAATCCTAAAAAAAAGTATCAGTTTCCACACACAGCACAACTGTTTTCAACATTGATAATAACTTAAGACATGTCAAATCATGTCTGAAAGTTCATGTGACATTGGAGACTGGTGTAATGGCTGAAATGCATTACATCTTCAAATAGAAAACACGTTTTTCACAGTATTACTGTTCTCACTGTATTCCTGATTAAATAAATCCAGCCTTGGTGCACACAAGAGACTTCTTTCAAAAACATTTTAAAAATCGTACTTACCGTTTTGAACGGTTTCCCTAGTGTTGCAGCTCACTAGGTTTTAGAACGGAGCCATTAAACACCATATTCTTTTCTACATGGCTCTGCCTTCCACTTTTCTCTGGATATATACGGCCGAGTCATTCTGTATGTGTTGTGCATCTGATGAATTGACCATTATGCTGCACACAGATGCTGTTCTGTCTGTATTACTGTTTTACAGCCGTTATAGCAGCCAAGGTTTTATTGTGAACCCAGGTGATGCTATTGTGTTCCAGCAATGATGTCATTGCTGGAGGCAGTAGAATAAGTGAGGTAATACAGTATCTCTGGTTGCTACGAGACTAAATGATACCCAAGCAACTCTAGTGAAGTGAGACGGGCCCTGCAAAATGCCAAACGCAACAAATCAGGCTGTAAGACAGGCTTGGCATGTGTAGCAATGCAGTGTTTATGTAGCGTAAGACATTGTAGCTGATGCGGCAAAACATTCACAATGATGCCAAATACACAGTTATCTTTCTATTCCTCTCTATTTAGTTGTATCTCTTGCTCTCTCCAGCTCCAGACGAATCTCCCACAATTCTGACTGTCACGCCACACACCACAACCTCAGTGCTGATTTGCTGGCAGGTAAGAAGGTGGGATTTTCCACTATGCTGCTTATACAGCTGACAACAGCCGTGATTTCCATCAGCGGTTTGTAATAACAGAGCAGGAAGGCATAGTATGTAGCTTAAACACATATTCTCAATGTCACCCCTGAATTACCATTTCAAAGAGGGCTGGTTTTAAAAGCCACAGGCCTCTGGTTCACGTTTTTATCCATTCAGGTGGAAAAAGGTAAGTGAGGTAAAAGGTTCCTCCAGCAGAACCAGTTCATTCACGCTTTATTAGGGGGGATTTCTCAGATTTGACTCGCTAAACTTAAGCTTAAAATTTGCAGAAGTTAGATCTGACAGTGCAAATATGTCTTCCCTCCGGATATTAGCAACATACATGTGTTTACACAACCTCCAATTACATGTAGTTTCAGAGAAGTTTCAACCGCAAACACAAATCAAATGGCATAAGCTTAAAGGTTTAAAGGATAATCTTTTTTCTGACCAATAGCAGAAGGAGAAATTTAAATTAGGGATGCACCAAACTGAATATTCTAGGCCGAATCCGAGAATACTGGATGCACTTGGCCAAAAAAGCCGAAACCAAAAATGCTTTTTAAAAAATTATTTATTACCCATTTTGGTAGCACTTCATAATAACTGTGCTATGAATTATTAGTTGAGCATTAGTATAGGCGGAGCGTGTGTAAGGCTGGGCCACGGGTGAAAAATTAACGTTGACTTGGGCAAAAATGCAGCTGCACATTTATACTAAATCTAGTAATAAAGTTAAAATGAAATGAAAAGTGGTCCATCTGATGATTTCTTGAATGCATTGGCCAATCAGACGTGTTTTTAAGTTAGAATCCTCTCACAACTCAAAACGCCAGAGTTTTGTCCAGTGCTGAGATCTGCACACTCAAATCCTCTCGTTAGAATTTAACTTGTAACACAAAAGTGTAGACAAGTAGGCTAAATAAGATATTCATTGTACAGTCAGCTTAATCAATTAGCAGAACTTTATGAGACCGCAATGAATTAAGATGAGTGGCAGCTTAGTGATTATAAAAGGGGGTGCTTTAATGCACGCTTTCTAAATCAGAATTTGAAGAAAACACATATGTTCTGCTGCATTAGGTAATGGTTAGACTATTTATTATTCAAACTGGCTGCCATGCCAAATCACGTATATGCTTGCCAGTTCAAATTATAGGGGTTTTAACTGTGAACATAACCACTTTAATAGCAAGAGCATTTATGCCGGGATTTGTAGGTTGTTGATTGGCGACACGCAACGTTAACTATTTCATGACGTTCTATTTAAGTGTGTTTTTGAGGAGGAATATCGTATCTAGCCGTACCCTAGATCTATAATGTGTTTAACAATTGTATTTTCATATTTTACTAATGATCAATTTATAATGTATTATTTTGTGAGGACTATTTATGCCTCATAAAGCTTTTACAAAGGAGATTTAAAGGCTCAGTTATCTTCTAAACAAAAAAAGGAAACAAACACAACATAGAGTGATACAGAACATAGAAATATTTATTTCAAGATGCAAAAAATGTAACTGTACAACTGGTAACTTGATATAAAATGAAAAATAAACCTCTTCAATGTCATAAAATAAATAAATAAAAATTAGTGAAACTGTGCAATAAAATGAAACTAAATTAACTGCAATATGATAAATATAAGTGTAAATATTGCTGAATAAAAATTGACCAGTGCCAACACTGGATTACAGGAGTGCCAAACAACAAATACGTTTTTTATAAAACAATAATAATACAAAATATTATATTAACACACTGAGTAACTATTATGTCTAAGTATAATAAGATGTATAAATGTCCCTACAAATAGTTTATTAATCATTTAGTTACACTTTCTAAATGATCTTATGAACCACTGACGACTCCTAAATAACTGGTTTGTAAATAATGTAATTCTTAATTTAGAAATGATAAATTAATACAGTATGAAAATACAATTTTTAAATACCATTAAAGATATGCTTATAAATCAAGAATAAAGCATTTATAGCTGTATTTATAAACTGCTTATTAATGTCTATTAATGCTTTATAAATTAACTGTTTGCTAATGCTTAATGATTCATAGCATGCAGTTAATATAAAGTGTTACCATTATTTTAAATTAGCTTTTTTTTTTTTTTTATAAACATATTAATATTAGATTTGTTTTATAGGAAATAATCATTTTAATGATAAATACATACAAGATCAGTGAACGAAAGGGTGTAGCGTAATTTTACCAGTGTTGCCCACCATGTTACAGCACAGTAGGGCTATTGCAAACAGAAACAAGTGTACTACTAAGCCTTTCGTGTCGGCAAGGTTATTTTAGCAGAGTGTATGAATGGGCCGTGAGCAACTGAGCGGAGCGCACATGCATAGAGCGGAGCATCACGCCACACATGATTACGGCTAGAGCGAGAGTGAAACCTGGGTGGGGAGGGATATATTTTCAGCCGTTTTGCATCCTGAATTGCAATTCTGTGTGGCACAGAAATTCCACACCTCACCTTGAATGACACAGTTGATTATGTGTGGTGACATTTGCTCAGCCTGTCCTGTCGTCCTCAGCCCCCTCCTGAGGAGAAGATTAACGGGATCCTGCTGGGCTTCCGAATCCGATATCGGGAGCTACTTTATGACCGACTCAGAAGTTTCAGCGTTCATACCATCAGTGGCGCTTCAACCAGCTGGGCAGAACTCACATGTAAGCATAAATCATACACTAGTCACTAGTAGTGACGATTCTCTTACTAGCGAGATATGGCGAGACATAACCCAAAAATAAAGTACAGCATAATTACCAATGTTGAAACCCTTTTGTTGTAGTGCTTTGGCCTTTTGTTGATGTTGTTGTTGCACCTAACCAAGATCATTTATATTCATTGATTATTTATCTTTTATATTAACTAATGGTTTGATTCACAGCCCAAAACTATAAATAAATGTATTTGAAAAATTAAATAATTAAACAATGTAAAAATAAATATGATCAATTAATCAGTTATTTAAAGGTCCCGTTCTTTGTGTTTTTTGAAGCTTTGATTGTGTTTACAGTGTGCAATATAACATGTTCATGTTTCGTGTGTAAAAAAAAACAGTATTTTTAACACAATTTACTCATCTGTATACCGCTGTTTTCACTGTCCTAAAAACGGGTTGATGAGTTCCTTGTTCTATGAAGTCCCTCCTTCAGAAATACGTAACGAGTTCTGATGGTGCCAGCGGTTCCTGTGTTGTGATTCGACAGCAGCTTAGCGAACGCGTCACGGTTCCTGTGTTGTGATTCGACAGCAGCTTAGCGCACGTGGAAAGGTCACGCCTCTTAACGGGGTGATGTATGCGCTCAATGATCTCTAGAGCGTCCCTGGGAAAGCCAAACAAAGGTGATTTGACTCCGGGATGAAAATAACAGCGTCTCGACGACATGGCGACAAACACACTCAAACGCAACAATTCCTTTTCTCCACGCGACACGTCCTCTTCTCCACGTGGGACAGCAACAAGACCACGCCCCCTTTTTGCGCGTAGTCTTGTGGGCGGAGGTTAGTCTGTTCTACTGTTCTATTGACGTCATTTATGAAGGAAGTACCAGGATGTAGTCCAAGCCAGCCGTTCGCTGTAGGCTTTGAAAGGGAACTTCTGTTAAATAAAATATCTCGCTTGGCATTGAACTTTGAGCTTTATAATTTTACAGGTATTATTTATGCTCTAACAGCAACATTACACACTAATTAAAGTTTGAACAGTGGGATCACGAAGAACGGGACCTTTAATTGATCATTAAGAATAATTCAAAAACCTGCCTGAGTATTATTATTACTGAGTAATAAACCAAGCATAATTTCATATTCATAATAAGGTATTTTAAAATATTTAAGCTGATTTCAACTGATGTCCTCCACTTTCTCTCCTGCAGCTCCATATAGCTTGCGGAATCTCAGCGAGCCGTCCCTCACTCAGTACGAGCTGGACAGTAAGTTGTTTCCTGTTTGTTCTTGCAATCTGCTATTTTTTTCCTCCATAAAACTGATGTATGATTGTGTCGAGTCTTGCTTAAGAGTTGAGAATATGCAGTCTGGATGTTTAGGCTAGCTGTTATCAGCAGGCCTGTTCTCACCTCGCATCTAGAGTGGTAATGAAGTTAAGAGCCGGGTCTGGTTTCTCTCTGCCGTTGATGTCTGCAGGAAGAGCAGTGTGTAAATTGAGTTCAGATAAGCAGACTGACTCATCACTTGGAATGGGAGCCGGCAGTATTCAGAGTCAAAGTTAATGAAACTAAGATGGTCTAATATAAAGCAAATCACATTGTTTGTCTTTTTCGGAAGTGAAGTGCCAACCATGTATGAAGAAACTGTTATTTGTGTTTTGTGCACTTTTGTAGATCTTATGAAACACAAGCGATATGAAATCAGAATGAGTGTGTATAATGCTGTTGGTGAGGGGCCGACTAGCTCACCACAGGAAGTCTTTGTTGGTGAAGCAGGTAAAACCTTTATGATTACCGTTATGATGCACTTCCTTTGCTGACAAATGAAAAGTAGGAAAACTTCACATCACATCAATGTTCTCTCACAGTTCCCACTGCCCCGCCTCAAAATGTGGTCATCCAATCAGCTACTGCCACACAATTTGATGTGACGTGGGACCCGCCTCCGCTGGAGACTCAGAATGGAGACATTCAGGGTTATAAGGTCAGACTCTGATGACTAAGTGGAAAATGCTTTTAGTGTGACTCCCATGTGTATTTTCTGTATGGTGTTAAGCTGTTGACCTTCCCTGACTCATGGGTTTTTCTTACTAACATAGACTTTTTTATATCTCCTGTTGGAAAGCTACATTTTGAATAATTACAAAATTGTAAATTAGAAAGATTCAGCTTGATTTTGGCAGTTTTATAAAATAGTTGAATATGGAAATTGTTAGCTTAGATCATTATATTTTTAAACATAATAATTTGTATTTTTCATGATGGATTTTCATATTTTAAAATTGTCTGGGCTTGAGATTTGGGCAGCACACTAAAATATATACATAAAGGCCATTTTAACTCTCTGGTGCTCTTCGTGTGTCGGACAAAAATGACTGAACATTTTTATTTAAATTAAATGAATGTACTATATTTTCGTTTGATAATGTTTTTTAAGTATTTTTTTGTATTTTTAGGGGATTTTATGGTACTAATTTATATTTATGCAGTATTTTATAATCCATTTATAAACTTTTTGAGAATGAAATGAAATTTCCAACTTAAACTGTCGTTAATCTTGAAAGCTTTAGAGCACAGACTTAAGTTTGATCTCTTTTCAAAGAAGACACTTGGCAGATTATTGCTGAAGTGAGACAAGTTTTAAAAAGTTAACTTAAAAAGTTACAGAATTGTATGTTTATGTCAGGATCCTGCCCTGACAGTCTTGTCTGTTTTGTCCTTGTTTAGTGTTTCTTTGTTTGTCTTGTGCTTGAGCACATGGCTGTGTCTTTGTTTGTGTGTTCCTCTTGTCCTGCCTCCGTGTTTCCCTTTACCATGCCCCCTTATTTAGTCATTGTCTAGTCCTTGTTTCACTAATTGTGCTCACCTGATCCTCATGTGCTCTGGTCCCTTTATATTGTGCTTCTTTCCCTCATGTCCTTGCTGGTTCGTTGCGTTTGTGTGCATTCGTTGTCTGGCTTATCTTGTCCTTGTGATAGCTGTTGCTCTTGCGAAGTTATAGTTCTTAGCCTTATTTTCCCTAGCCTTATTTTTTGGTTTTCTCTAGCTTTGATTTTGTTTCTCTCTAGTTTAGTGGTCTTGTTTTTCTCTCTCTAGTTTCCTGCAAGTTTCCTGTTTTTTTTTTTTACTTTTCTTTGTTTCTAGTTCCAGTCTTTTATTTCTAGTATTTATTTAGCTCCTTGTTTATTATAGTTTTGTTTTTTATTATTATTTATTTATCTCTCTTTTGTTTTCTTTTCTAGATTTCTGATACTTAGTTGCAGTTTCCCTATTCTTAGGTTTTATTTTTGCTCTTATTTCTTGTTGTCTTCCTGCCCTATGTCCGGAGTTTCCCCTGGTCATTGACTCTCCTGGCCTGGCCACCAGTCTGGTTCTGCAGCAAGCCACGTCACCAACTGTCAAGCCTTTTTCCCTGAGCCGCTTCCTTGTCTCCATCGTTGGCCATCACATCCTTGCTGTCTCTACCCTGACCAGCCAGTTCTCCCATTGTGTCCTGCCCCTATTGTTTGGACTTTGTTCCTGTTTCACCATTCTTGTCCTGTGTCCTATATTGTTAATACAGTTCACCCCCTTGCTCATTCTGCATCTGGGTCCTCACTCTCAGTATCCTGACAGTTTATTGTTATGAAAAATGCACAAATTTAATTTTAATATGAAATGTATATTTTCAAAAACACGTTTTACTCTAAAACTGAAAAAAAAAAAAAAAATCAAAGCAATATATCTAAACAAGTTGTGTTCCAAATTTGAGCTTGATATCTCAAAAAGAGATTTCAGTAAGATTTTGTTTGGGCGGAGTACCCAAAGTTTCCACTAAATGAAATTAGTCTCCCATTCATCTCCAATATGGTCATTTTTGACCGAGTGACTATTTTTTTTCAGGACCATTTAACCTTTTCGAATCATGTCCATTTTGTTTTGTGTGTGTGTGTGTTCACATAGCAAGTACCAAAACCTCTACCAAGTTTTGTACAATTCAGATGAAGAAACAAATATTTTAAAAATAAATAAAAATTCAGTCAAAAATGACCAAAGAGCACCAGAGGTTAAAAAAGTTACAATATTCAATGAGGCAGGGGAAATGCTTCCAAGAGAGTTGTAATGCGACCACCATATAACAAAAAGGAAACAATATTTTGGGACACAAAAGTGCTTGAAGTTGAAAAACACCTTAAATAGACATACAGAACTAAAACACGAGTGTGACCTATTGCTTTCTTATTGCAGATTTTCTTTTGGGAATATCAGCGGAAAAACGAGACTGAGAAACTGCGGACACTTTTCCTGCCAGAGGGAGGGGTGAAGCTCAAAAATCTAACGGGCTACACCACCTACATGATCAGTATTGCTGCTTTCAATGCTGCTGGTGATGGGCCACGTAGTCCACCGACCAGAGGAAGAACCCAACAAGCTGGTGAGACAAAGTTCCGTCTCTTCCAGGACCTTCATGTGTCTCTCAACAAAAAAACTTGTTCTGGGTTATTTGCTAAGCACATAATGTACCAAGTACTGGAAGGCCACTATGGTATCTGACACTAGATAGCCCTCCTTTTTTAGACTTTAAAGCTGAAATGAGTTATCGTACTTTTGCCGCTTGTTTTACAGTAAACACATGTACAATCAATTAGGAGTTTGGAATGATGGAAACTATTTCAAATACATTCATTATTTATGTGTCTAAAACCTTCTGGAATGCGAACCGCTGCTGACAACTTGCCAAGAAATATCAAAAACTCAACAAGCTATCATTTGCTTCTAATCAGTAAATCTGCTATATGCATTTGTTTGTGTGTATAAAGTTTGGTCTGATGAGTTATTTCTGTCTTCTTCAGCCCTTGTGGTTTTCATGCAGCATGCCTGTGAGTTGGCTCACAGCTCAGAGCGCCAGTGGGACAGTCTCTAGATTGTTCTCTCTTTCTAAAAGAGATGCTTCCCCTGGAGTGTAAAAGATATGTGCTTTTCATTTGATTGCCAAAGAAGTGACCGTTTTTGTCATCTGATATTGTAAAGTTGGCAAAATGAGTAGATTCCAGGCTATTTTGTGATATGTGGGCTTTTGTTTTCACTGTCCAAGTAGTTTATAATAAGGCATATAAAAATGATTTTTGAAGCAAATGGCATATTTCTATTCTGTAGATCTCAAAAATGAAGGGCGGAACTTGCACTGGGTTTATTCATTGCTTTTTGCTGAAGAAAAGATGATGTGACAAATATGATACTTGATACGAACTTCACCACTAGTATAGTCTGATTCTCAAGGGAATGATTCTTATGAACTGGTTCATGACCAGTCAAAGAGACTCACCAGTCATTGGTTTGAATCCGTCTAGCAAATTATTTTTCAATCATCAGAGTGTCACCTAACTTGTTATTAATACTAAGGGCCCTATCATACACCATGCGCGACGCAAGTGTTTTAGCTAGTTTCAGCCCGACGCAGTTATCATTTTCACGTCCAGTTTAAATAGCAAATGCACTTCTGCCTATCTGTTTGCCTATGGGCGTGCTGGTCTGAAAACGAGGTGTGTTCAGGCGCATTGTTGACGCGTTGCAATTTTGAGGCAATTGAAAACAACTTTCAGCGCCATTGACTAGAGCCCGACCGATAAAGGATTTTTAAGGCCGATACCGATACAAATATTTGGGGATTTAAAAATCGGATATTCCGATATATCGGCCGATATATATATATATATACAGTGAGGAAAATAAGTATTTGAACGCCCTGCTATTTTGCAAGTTCTCCCACTTAGAAATCATGGAGGAGTCTGAAATTGTCAAATGTTCGTTGTTAAACTAGCAAAAGTTGATTTGGACAATCCCTAAGTGCGCCTGAGCCATGCGCTTCAGACCATGCGCTCGGATCGTTAAAATAGGGCCCTTAGTTATTGTATATTACGGTCACTTTAATACACAGATCTAAAATACACATGCGATTTCGTTCACGCACATGACCGACGGTGGGTATTTGAACTTTGTGTTTGACATAACCTTGTTTAAGTTTAAGCGCAATAAGACACGAAAGAGAACTTAGTTTAATACTCACGCGACGCGCCGTCTAACAGTCTTGCTTTAAAACGCATGCAAATAATAAACGTACGTAATGTTGAAGAACTGCGATGTCTATTGTGAGCGTGACTACAATAGAGATGATAAACAAAACCAAAGAGATGTTTTGTTAGTGTTTGGCAGAGTATTCGAGGCATGAGCTGGAAAGGCACAGCACTATTCCGGATAGGGGGCAGGGAACAGCAGCTAATTTGCATTTAAACATACATGCACAAATGCTTCCACTCAAAAATGGGCATTTACAACATGGTAACATGGTAAGTTCACAAACACATTCTGGGGACATCAGAGATTGTAAAAATGGGCATAATAGGTTCCTTAAATAATTTAAATGTTATATATATATATATATATATATATATTTTTTTTTTTTTTTTTTTTTTTTTTTTTTTTTAGTATGCAGTTAAGATTGTTTGTGGTTAAAGTATTATTAATTTTTGAGAGCATTGGTTTTCTTTGTAGTTGCGACTTCATATAATACATATAACTACATATAATAGCTTGACAGTTAATATCAATATTACTTGTTTATATCATGAATTGCTCATCCAGAAAACACTTTGACTGGCATTAAACAATTTTGCCTCAAGCTAGTACAATAAATCAGCAAGAGTCTATCTTCTCACTATCTGTGTTGTCTGTCTTCTTCTTTTTTTTCGTCTAAAAAGATGTGTCTCTATATTATGTCTCATCCCAAAAGATAGAGATGAATGACAGGTAATTTTGTCCTAGCTGTTTTTTGTTCCAAGAAGAGATTAAAGTCTCAGTCCCAGGAAAAGGAGACATGTTTAAGCCATTGAGACTGTCTGTCGTGTCTCTCCTGATTAGCAGATGTTTTCTCTTTCAGCTCCCAGCGCTCCCAGTTTCATCCATTTCAGTGAGCTCACCACCACTTCTGTCAACGTGTCGTGGGGCGAGCCTGTCTTCCCTAATGGCATCCTCGAGGGTTACAGACTCATCTACGAGCCCTGCATGCCTGTTGATGGTCAGTGACTTTCTTGTTTCTTAAGCCTTTAGCTTAAAAGTTCCTTTTTCTAACCCCTTACTATCCATTATAGCATTAATCATGAGTTTAATTGATAAAGACATATATAAATCATTGTGTGCGTGCGTGCTTGTCTGTGTGTGAGCATGCGCAGGGGTGTTGGGCCCTGGAACAATTCCTTTCCAGAATTGTTCTAATGTCAAATTGTCAATATTACAATCAGTCAGGGTCCAAAATTAATATTTGCCACACCTACTAATGGTGGGTTGATTAAAAAGTTACTAGCCATTCTTAACTTCCCATGAAATCATATTTTGCATAATTTTTATTTAAAAACGATCTATATTTTTAAACAATTTATCTTGCTAAATTAATTTGGCTTGATTTTTTTTCTTGCTTGTTTATGACAAACAGCACAGATATTTTTGCAGTATCGCTTGTTATTTTTATATGATATACTATTATAGTGTTTATTAATATTTTGAAATACATTTTGTTTTTTATATTTCCAGTTTTAATTTTAATTTAGTTTAAGTTTTGGTAATTTTGTTATGTGCCTTTGTAATTTTTTAGTTTTTTTTTAAAGCTTCAATTAATTATTATTTAAATTTTAGTTTTAATCATTTTAGTAGTTCAATCTATTTTATTTCAGTTAGTTGCCCAGGCAGCCTTTCTAATTATCATTTAAGCTTTTTAAATAACTTTTTCCATCTCATTTTTTTTTCTTTATTTCAATTAACAAAAATAATTTTAATAGCTTTCATTTTAGTTCATAAAAACACTGCTTGCAAGATAACCATTGTCTGGTGAAAAAGCATCTCTCATATGTCTTGATTTTGTTCTCCATATTTGGTGCCTTTTAGTGGCTTGGTATTGTCTTATAGAGACAGAGCGACACGTGTCATAATCTGAAGACCACGCCCACCGGGGGGTGACTTTGCATTGCGTGAAGCGGCCTCCTTGTCATTTCGGACTTATCAAAAAAAAACAGAACAATGTCTAAAAGCGGATATGTGGCAAAGTGTACAGCAAACAAGCTAAACAAAACCCACAACCAAAAACCCAGAAGTTTTTATAAGCTGTTCACCCAAAAAACGAGCGTTTAAGGACAAAAAAGTGGATACAGGCCATTGAGACAGAGCGCGACACGTTATATTACACTGAGAAGTACACCCACTACAGGGGAACGTAATCAGTGACAGGAAATAAAATATATAAACCTGACATTTGGATATTTGACTTAACAGTGACAAAATGTTTACTGCACATACGCATACTGAGTGTCAGGATCCCAAAATGTACCCATCCTTCCTGCTGAAGTACGTCACTTTTTTTTTTTTTTCATTTATTTATTTATTTAAACAGGGACATTGTAAAATATACATTAAACCTTAAAAATGAGAGATGCATTTGACCAGGTTGTAGCACTTGTGCTAATTTACACCTGCAGTCCCTGAACAGGCTGATGTTACTGCTTTTATCCACTTTTGTCTCCTTAAACTGTGTTTTTTTGGGGTCGACAGCTTATAAAAACTTATTTCTGTGTTTTTTAGCTTGTTTGCTGTACACTTTGTCACATATCAGCTTTTAGACATTGTTCTGTTTTTTGTTATAAGTCCGAAATGAAAAGGATGCAGCCTCACGCAATGCAAAGTCAATGGAGAGCGTTGGATTGCCCCCCCCCCGGGTGTGGGCGTGGCCTAAATATGCTCTGTCTCTATTGATTTCTGGAGGAAACTTTCAAGATAAACTTCTGATGATAAAGTATACACTTAGGAAAGTTGTTAGAAAACACACAAGTCTTAACGGATCATGTGTTTCACTTGTCAAATTATCATTCAAATCAAATAATTTGTAGTGAATAATACAATTCTTATTACTTGGCCAAAGTCATTTCGCTTGCATTTGGCATTTGTGTTCATTTTGGACCCTGCTATCAATATTCAGATGCCTACAGTATGGTTGAAATGAGATCTACACCCATGTGGGAGTGTGTGTTGAGCTCCTGTTGCCTGAACTAAAAGCAGTGTGTTTGTCTAGAGTCCTCAGTGGCCTGTGTCGACTGTCTTCACTCCCCCTCCCCCCCAGGCGTCAGTAAGATCGTGACGGTGGACGTGAAGGGGAATGCCCCCCTGTGGCTGAAAATCAAAGACCTGGCGGATGGCGTCACATACAACTTCCGCATTCGCGCCAAAACTTTTACCTATGGTCCGGAGGTGGAGGCCAACATCACCACAGGACCTGGAGAAGGTCTGTCTGTATGCTAGAGCCTCTGTACTAAGCTAAGCTGTTTCAGTTGAGCTCATGTAACCTCATTTCTTCTTTGTGATCAGGAGCCCCGGGCCCTCCCGGTGAGCCCTTCATCTCTCGATATGGCGCTGCCCTCACCATCCACTGGGCCAATGGGGATCCTGGGCGAGCACCCATCACACGCTATGTTATTGAGGCCAGACCCTCAGGTGAGATCATTAAAAATGCTCATTAGCACGTTAGTTAAACACTGGAGCTGTGGCTTTGTGAACCTTGGTGTTCATATAGGAGTTGCAGGTTGTACCAGTTGTACCCCCCACCCCCTCAAAAAAAGTGTAAATAAAAGAGAAATAGATATAAGAAAATGAGTAAGCCCAAATCAGTTATTCAGTGTCTCCGACTGGCCCAGACTGAGCACGAAGTCTGTTTTTCAGCATATTCCTTCAGCCAAACTCTTAGATACAATTGTCCCAAACAATGAAGAGTGATTCCATATGC
The DNA here is from genome assembly GCA_023566225.1 of Romanogobio albipinnatus. Lineage (NCBI taxonomy): Eukaryota > Metazoa > Chordata > Actinopteri > Cypriniformes > Gobionidae > Romanogobio > Romanogobio albipinnatus. The sequence continues at coordinate 10,325,912 of CM042257.1, forward strand.
CTCAGTCTGTAAAAAAAGGTGCTGACGGCAGCTTGTGTCCGATGAAGGAGTTATATTGATGTGAGCGCTCAAACTGAGACAGCGCAGATCAGATTTCCTCAATGACTGAGGAAAAGCCCTCCTCGAATGAGAAAAGAGTGAGTTCTGGGGGAGGAGCAGATGGGATTGATTTAAGAAACTGTGTGCGTTACAGATTCGTGCATTAGGAATATTATTGTCACCCTCAGCCCTGAAGATCTCACCCTGTAATTTCTCTGCCAGGCCTGGCACATGACACCAGCACTTCTCTCTCTCTCTCTCTCTCTCTCTCTCTCTCTCTCTCTCTCTCTCTCTCTCCCCAGTGTTCCCGAAAGCGCTTGAGGTTCTTTGTAGCACATTAAACACATTAGACATAGCTGCAATGACATGTGATCTATTGTGATGAAATTTTATTTGATGAGATCTAGCCTACGGTTTATTAGTTCTGACAGCTGCTGCTATGTGTTAGACACACACGCACACACACACACGTCTGGTTTACAATCTTTTTTGTTTTTTATACTGTACAAACGGTGTATTCTATCCCATTACAGTTACACTAACCCTACCCCTAAATCTACCCAACACACAAAACTTTCTGCATTTTTTTTTACATTGAAAAAAAAAACTCATTCTGTATGCTTATAAGCTTGTTTCCTCTTATAAATCCTAAATTGATAGATAAACGTGTACACACACACAATTAAGTGTGCTTAAAGGGACAGGATACTCCAAAATGAAAATTTGGTAATTATTCACCCTCACCCAGCAATCGCCTAAATTTGTATATGGGTTTGAAATGACATGAATGTGAGTAAATAATGACAGGGTTTTAATATTTGGGTGTGCTGTGTCTTTAAGGTTATCAGGCTCAAAGGACTTGTGACTTAAATGAATGACAAACTTTGCTACTATGTATGACTAGGCCTTTTTCTTTCTAAACAAATATTTCAGATGAAGGCTTGTGGGACATCTTAATCAAGGACATTCCCAAGGAAGTGACATCATACACCTTCAACATGGATATCTTGAAACAGGGAGTCAGTTATGATTTCCGGGTCATTGGGGTGAACGACTATGGGTACGGGTCTCCAAGCCAACCGTCACCATCCATATCAGGTTAGTTCAAGTTTAGTTTAGTAAAAGTGAAAATCAATCTGAAATCATACTTAAGTCAATTTGTCTAATGATATATGCTATTGTTTTTAATTCCAGCCCAAAAAGTGGCTCCATTCTATGAGGAATGGTGGTTTCTGGTAGTGGTGGCCCTGGTCGGCCTCATTTTCATCCTGCTTCTAGTTTTCATCCTCATCATCAGAGGACAGAGCAAGAAATATGCCAAGAAATCTGACTCAAGTATGTCTATATCTATCTATCTATCTATCTATCTATCTATCTATCTATCTATCTATCTATCTATCTATCTATCTATCTATCTATCTATCTATCTATCTATCTATCTATCGTCTGTCTGTCTGTCTGTTTGTCTATCGTCTATCTATCGTCTGTCTGTCTGTCTGTCTATCGTCTGTCTATCTATCGTGTGTCTGTCTGTTTATCGCCTATCTATCTATTTATCGTCTGTCTATGTATCGTCTGTCTGTCTGTCTATCGTCTATCTATCTATCGTCTGTCTGTCTGTCGTCTAGCTATCTATCGTCTGTCTGTCTATCTATCGTCTATCTATCTATTGTCTGTCTGTCTATCGTCTATCTATCTATTGTCTGTCTGTCTATCGTCTATCTATCTATCGTCTGTCTGTCTGTCTGTCTGTCTATCGTCTATCTATCTATCATCTGTCTGTCTGTTTGTCTATCATCTATCTATCGTCTGTCTGTCTGTCTATCTATCTATCTATCTATCTATCTATCTATCTATCTATCTATCTATCTATCTATCTATCTATCTATCTATCTATCTATCTATCTATCTATCTATCTATCTATCTATCTATCTATCTATCGTCAGTCTATCTATCGTCTGTCTGTCTGTCTATCGTCTATCTATCTATCTATCTATCTATCTATCTATCTATCTATCTATCTATCTATCTATCTATCTATCTATCTATCTATCTATCTATCTATCTATCTATCTATCTATCTATCTATCTATCTATCTATCTATCTATCTATCTATCTATCTATCTATCGTTTATCTATCTATCATCTGTCTGTCTATCTGTTTATCGTCTGTCTGTCTGTCTATCGTCTATCTATCTATTGTCTGTCTGTCTATCTATATCGTCTGTCTGTCTGTCTGTCTGTCTGTCTGTCTATCTATCTATCTATCTATCTATCTATCTATCTATCTATCTATCTATCTATCTATCTATCTATCTATCTATCTATCTATCTATCTATCGTCTGTCTGTCTATCGTCTATCTATCTATCTATCATCTGTATGTCTGTCTGTCTGTCTATCGTCTGTCTGTCTGTCTATCGTCTATCCATTGTCTGTCTGTCTATCTATCGTCTGTCTGTCTGTCTATCGTATATCCATTGTCTGTCTGTCTGTCTATCGTCTATCTATCGTCTGTCTATCTATCGTCTGTCTGTCTGTCTATCGTCTATCTATCGTCTGTCTGTCTGTCTGTTTGTCTATCGTCTATCTATCGTCTGTCTGTCTGTCTATCATCTGTCTATCTATCGTCTGTCTGTCTGTCTATCGTCTATCTATCTATTTATTGTCTGTCTATCTATCGTCTGTCTATCTGTATATCGTCTATCTATCTATCGTCTGTTTGTCTATTGTCTATCTATCTATCGTCTGTCTATCATCTGTCTATCTATCGTCTGTCTGTCTGTCTATCGTCTATCTATCTATTTATTGTCTGTCTGTCTGTCTGTCTATCGTCTGTCTGTCTATCTATCTATCTATCTATCTATCTATCTATCTATCTATCTATCTATCTATCTATCTATCTATCTATCTATCTATCTATCTATCTATCTATCTATCTATCTATCTATTGTCTATCTATCTATCGTCTGTTTGTCTATTGTCTATCTATCTATCGTCTGTCTATCGTCTGTCTATCATCTGTCTATCTATCGTCTGTCTGTCTATCTATCTATCTATCTATCTATCTATCTATCTATCTATCTATCTATCTATCTATCTATCTATCTATCTATCTATCTATCTATCTATCTATCTATCTATCTATCTATCTATCTATCTATCTATCTATCTATCTATCGTCTGTCTGTCTGTCTGTCTGTCTGTCTGTCTGTCTGTCTGTCTGTCTGTCTGTCTGTCTATCTATCTATCTATCTATCGTCTGTCTATCATCTGTCTATCTATCGTCTGTCTGTCTGTCTATCTATCGTCTATCTATCTATTTATCGTCTGTCTGTCTATCTATCTATCGTCTGTCTATCATCTATCTATCTATCTATCTATCTATCTATCTATCTATCTATCTATCTATCTATCTATCTATCTATCTATCTATCTATCTATCTATCTATCTATCTATCTATCTATCTATCTATCTATCTATCTATCTATCTATCGTCTGTCTATCATCTGTCTATCTATCGTCTGTCTGTCTGTCTATCTATCGTCTATCTATCTATTTATCGTCTGTCTGTCTATCTATCTATCGTCTGTCTATCATCTATCTATCTATCTATCTATCTATCTATCTATCTATCTATCTATCTATCTATCTATCTATCTATCTATCTATCTATCTATCTATCTATCTATCTATCTATCTATCTATCTATCTATCTATCTATCTATCTGTCTATCGTTTATCTATCTATCGTCTGTCTGTCGATCATCTATCTATCTTTTGTCTGACTGTCTATCGTCTATCTATCTATTGTCTGTCTGTCTATCTATCGTCTGTCTGTCTGTCTATCGTCTGTCTGTCTGTCTATCGTCTGTCTGTCTATCAATCGTGTGTCTGTCTGTCTATTGTCTATCTATCTATCGTCTATCTATCTATTTATCTATCTATCTATCGTCTGTTTGTCTGTCTATCGTCTGTCTGTCTGTCTGTCTATCGTCTGTCTGTCTATCAATCGTCTGTCTGTCTGTCTATTGTCTATCTATCTATCGTCTATCTATCTATCTATCTATCTATCTATCTATCTATCTATCTATCTATCTATCTATCTATCTATCTATCTATCTATCTATCTATCTATCTATCGTCTGTCTGTCTGTCTGTCTGTCTGTCTGTCTGTCTGTCGTCTGTCTGTCTGTCTGTCTGTCTGTCTATCATCTGTCTGTCTGTCTATCTATCGTCTGTCTGTCTGTCTATCTCTGTGTTTGTATATGTCAAAGGGTCATTCAGCGAGAGGCATGATGAATGAAACAGCATTGTTGTTGCTGTGACATCATCAGTGTGGTATGTGTGTGTAAATGTGCGGTCAGCATTTCTGTAGTAAGAGCAGGCAGAACACAACAGTACTGAGGGGCGGGTCAGTCATGTGGGTCACTAAACATGTTAAACAAACTGAGGGAGCACGAGAGGCCTAGTTTTTCCTTCCATACAAAAACACATTCCATCACACAAATGTCCAACACACACACATATACGCACCATTCACACAACGTCAGCCCAGAACTTTTAATTAATGAAGGTGTTGAGCTCCAAGAATGCCAAAATGATGGTCTTGTGGTTTTGGTGACATTGCATCCTGTTATTGTAGTCGACCCCAAAACAAAATAAATTTCTGTTCCGTTAATTTAGACCCAAAGCATCATCAGACAAGAACAGAATGTGTCTCATCTCAGTGTGATGCATCGTGCTTTGGTCCAAACTGCATCTTAAGATCTCTTAATGTCTCTGTATCTCGTCCCATACAGCCAACAATTCCAACTGCAATGCACTGGCACATGGAGAGATGGTCAGTCTGGACGAGAGTCGCTTCCCTGCTTTGGAACTGAACAATCGTCGACTGTCAGTCAAAAATTCCTTCTGCCGTAAAAATGGTGTCTATACCAGGTCAGTTTCCGTCTCTCTTTGTCTCAGTTTTTAAGGTGTTTACAGTTTTTTACAATTATTACACTGTAAAAAAATATTTAAAAAGCAAGTTACCTGATTGCCTTCAAATTTTGAGTGTTTTATTTGTAATAATGCAGTGAAACATGCCAGATTTTGCTATTTTCATGATTTATCACAACATTTGTTTTATTTATGTGGTTCAGATACAATAATATTTTGAGTTTCTATTTATTAAACAAATTTCCTTCATTGTATTGACTCAAATTTTTAATTTCAATGAACTTAAAATTTTAAGGCAACCCGGTTACTTACTTTTTTAAGTTAAACCAACAATATTTTTTTACAGTGTAGGATTGTACTTAGGTCACTTCTTTACGCAGTTCTTCTTAACAACTTTCAGCTTAACACAGCAGTAAATTTCACACCCTACAAACACATTTTGTCACTCATAAAACAGTGCCCTAACAAACCCTAACAACAGGTAAGCACTGTTTTCTTTTGTAAAATTACTTTACAAAAACAAGAAGGACACCTCACTTCTGTTTAGAATTCAGTGCATGCAATGAATGCAGTGTTACATGGTCCATGTTAACAGTACATTATTCTTAAGTTGTCCCCTTAGATGGTATTGAATTTGTGTAGGTGTTCAGTAGGGATGGGCGATATGGACTTAAAAATTTATCCCGATATTTTCTAGTATTTATTGCGATAACGATATCAATGACGATAAATGTAGTATCATTCCCCATGTTTTTGGATACAAGTGAGAGCTGCATGCATTCTTGCGAGTTTCAGAAAAACAAACAATGATCTAAAGTAAAACGTACATGTCATCAAATAGGCTCCTATAATACATAAAAAAAAAAAAAAAAAAAAATTTATATATATATATATATATATATATATATATATATATATATATATATATATATATATATATATATATATATATATATATATATATATATATATAATTAATAATTTTTTAATGTAAAATTCCACACCAGCCTTTTCAGAAATGGAAAAGTTGCAGATATAATTGTCTTCTGTAAAAGTGCAGGTAATGTTTAAATAGTGCAACTGTGCTAAAAAACATCACACAATACAAACAATAATAATTCAAATCAATGACAAGTTTTACATGTAAACCGATTCTGTATTTATTCATACACTCATGGTGCAAAAAGTGGTAAAAATAGCAGAAACAGCAAAAGTAATTATCCCAAAAATGTCTTCAGATTACAAAAAAGTTTAAAATAATGATTTGATGATAGAACTTCAGTAATTTGAGTTGATAAGATAATACCACGAATTCTTCTACTGATGAAAATAAACTGGACTAAGGAATAATGAGCTTCTGGGTTCATGAATATTAATCATGTTGTCAGCGCTCATTCAAACTGATTTGCTGAAATCAAAACAGGCACAGTAATAGGTGCACGCCAGCCAATGAGATTCCCGTTTGTGCATTCGTTTTTTCCTGTTCATGAAAGGCTGAATAATTCCAAATAAACACCATTATTTTACAGGAAAATACAACACAGGATATTGTTTACATGTAGCACATCAATTCTGTGTGGTATAAGACTCTCTCGCTCTCTCTTTGAGTGTGTGTGAAACACTGAGTGCTCTCAGTCGCACGCCTCACACTAGTGTTTACTGTGCGTCAAATACACTGCGCATTCAGTGAGATCAACTGAAATAGTATGCTTTACTGATCGATTGAGAAGGACTGAGCGCTTAAGATATTCGCTCTAAGTGCTCAGCGAGTGAAAATACATTTGTATGGTTCAGATTGCCCTCAGGTAGCCCCTCGTTTAGCTATGAACTCTTCCGCAGCTTCCGCCATGGTTGTTTTCGCTCTGCACGTGAGATGCGGATTCAGTGCCGCCGCTCCCATTGCGCGGCTCTTAGGGCACCGAGTGCTGCGAGGGCACTACAAGAAAATTCTCTCTCCAACCCCCGTTCAGCTATACAAAGTGACGAACGCAGCCACCGCGGCCATCATAAAGTAAACGCTTTACGCATCAAGAGACGGCCAGCGGTGGCACGGTGCGGATGGGTCGCGCTATCAACTAGGCTTTATCGTTATTATCGCGGGAAGACAAATTCTTATCGTGGGGAGAATTTTTACCGGTATATCGCAAACGATAAGATATCGCCCATCCCTAGTGTTCAGCTAATTGTTTTGATAGTATTTCAGTTTTTAGATTTCAGTATGATATTAGTTTAGAAATGTAGAAAATTGCTTTGTTATTCAATTTTGTATTACATTTACATTTACATTTTACATTTATGCATTTGGCAGACGCTTTTATCCAAAGCGACTTACATTGCATTCAAGGTACACATTTTACATTTAGTCAGTTCTTGCTTTCCCTGGGAATCGAACCCATGACCTTGGCGTTGCTAGCGCCATGCTCTACTGTTTGAGCTACAGGAAAGCTCAATTATGTATTATGTTAAAGGATTAGTTCACTTCAAAATGAAATGTACTCACCACCATCTCATCCAAGGTGTTCATGTCTTTCTTTATTCAGTCGAAAAGAAATTAAGTTTTTTGAGGAAAACATTCCAGGATTGTTCTTCACATAATGGTTTTCAATTACGACCAACGGGTTGAAGGTCCTAATCAATGCATTTTCAAAGGGCTTTGAAGGGCTTCAGAGGCTCTGCACGATCCCAGCCGAAGAATAGGGTCTTATCTAGCGAAACCATCTGTCGTTTTCTAAAAAAAATTAACATTTAGATACTTTTTAACCTCAAATGCGCAACTTTGGTGTTGTTATTCTTCACTGCGTATGTTGTCATCATTTAGGAAAGGTCACGTAGGTGGAAGTACCGACCCAGTGCTGAAAGACTCCATCTCGTCCTCCAACTTTAAAATTAAATGGCTGTTGATTTAGTCTTTGCACGTTCGTTTTAACACTGGGTCAATACTTCCACATACGTCTGCGACATGATGACTTCATACGCGGTGAAGAATAACAACACTGAAGTCACGCATTTAAGGTTAAAAAGTATATAAATTTTTATTTTTCCTCGGCTGGGATCCTGCAGAGACATCTGAAGCCCTTTGAAACTGCATTGATTTGGACCTTCAACCTGTTTGTTGCCATTGAAAACCATTATGACTAGAAAAATCCTGGTATGTTTTCCTCAAAAAACATTATTTCTTTTCGACTGAAGATCTTCTTATATGAGATGGGGGTGAGTAAATTATCAGGAAATTTTCATTTTGAAGTGAACTAATCCTTTAAGTTCTGAACTTAAAGGGATAGTTCACCCAAAAAATGAAAATTATTGCATAATTTACTCACCCTCAAGCCATCTGTATATGACATTCTTCTTACAGACGAATACAATCAGAGTTATATAAAAAACAATGGTCCTGGCTAATCCTAGCTTTATAATGGCAATGAATGGCAGCCCAAAATTTGAAGCCCAAAAAAGTGCATCCATCCATTATAAAAGTAATCCACACGGCTCCGGGGGGTTAATAAAGCCCTTCTGAAGTGAAGCGATGGGTTTTGTGTAATAAAAATATTAATATTTAAAACTTTATAAGGTAAAATATCTAGCTACCGCCTTCCGTATTCAACTTATGAAGAAAGTGTAACGCCTCTCGCAGTTTAAGAAGCTTACGCTACATCCGACGTCATTGTCGCACCAGTTATGCTTTTTCCGTAAGTTGAATATGGAAGGCGGTCCATCGGACGCTAGATTTTTTACTTTATAATGTGTTAAATATAGATATTTTTCTTACACAAACCCATCGCTTTGCTTCAGAAGGCCTTTAGTGATGTTTTATTAACAAATTTCGGGAGGAGCACATTTAGCTAATCAATTTAATCAACGAATAGAGGTGTATATATACAGCAGATTTACCTCCTTTCATTGACAGTTTTTTAGCATCCCTCCACCACCCCATCTCCTCACGTTGATTTAATAAACTCTTATTAGACGTCAACACAATCCATAATACAATGCAGTCTAGTTCTAGACTAACTCTGGGTTAAGGCCAAAATTCCGAGCCTGGAGCCCTCCACGCCGTGTGGATTACTTTTATAATGGATGGATGCACTTTGTTTGGGCTCCAAATTTTGGGCTGCCATTCACTGCCATTATAAAGCTTGGAAGAGCCAGGACATTTTTTTATATTACTCCGATTGTATTCGTCTGAAAGAAGAATGTCATATACACCTAGGATGACTTGAGGGTTAGTAAATCATGGGGTCATTTTCATTTTTGGGTGAACTATCCCTTTAAGTTTAATAGTTTAAAAAAGAAAGTATGTAACAGGCAAATTGGCATGTGCATACATACATTTTTGGTGGTGGTTGTGTCTGAGTGAGTAAAAACAATTTGAGAGTAGTAATTTGAAAGATGTAGTAATTGAATGTATTTTGTACCAAAGCAATGGAAATATCCCATCATTTATCCCACATAGACTGCTGTTGTGCTTTCTGTGTGAAGAGTTTTGAAAAGTGGCATAAGTATTTTTTTTAGTTTGTAAAAAAAAAAAATTGAGCAAGCAGGTTTTCCAGCTTAAATATATCAGCTGAGTTTCGGAATGGTCCTAAAAAAATCACTCAAAGAACAGCAATAGCTTAGCCTGACGTCGTCATACTCAATTCTAGTCAGAATATGAGTCTGATTCTGCTCCGTTGGGCTGTGATTATGGGGCGTGTTTCAACCCAACCAGGAAAGACCTCAATTGGATAGACCTACAACCAATCAGAGCAACAGAGCGACGCATAACGTTAGTTATCAAATGTCAACAGAACTCAACTGCACTGTGTTGCCAAGTCCACGGGTTGAAGCGACCCTGATTATGTGATATACATACCCAGGAATGCGATTTTTAGCTGCCAGCCCTGCCAAAATAACACATATTTTACCCCCCAAATGCCTTTTTTTCCCGGAGAACCCCCTCTGGAAAGCTATTGGGCTTGTTTTTGGCTAGTTTTGCGGAACGTTAACAATTGGGCGGGTTTTGTTGTAAAAACTTGGCAACCCTGTACCTGCACGCACGCTTGAATAAGTAGCCTAACGTTAGAAGAAAAAGATGACTGTAAACGATCTTTGCCGGTGTTGTAAAAAAAAGGATACACAGAGTACTCACCAACACGATCATCATTTCTGAGAGAAATAGTAAAGGTGAATGCATATACGAACAAGTTCTCCGTTTAGGATTAGAACAAACTCAACCCAAGCGCCTTTGATGACGTGGATGATGACGTTACTGTTTATCATCTGTCCATCATCGTCTAAAGCCCGCCCTGACAATTTCATTGGTCCGAACAGTTTCTGTTCGGGCATAATTACTCCTCTACGGATCAAGTCCAGACCGAACTGCCCGTGTAAAAATGTTGTGGGCGGGGCTAAGTTCGGCTGGCATCCAGGCTAGCAATAGCTGCTATTTAATATGCAAGTGTCACTCTGCCCAATGGGTTGAGACATTTTATATGAAGTGGTAAATCAATTATCATACGTGCTTATTTTGTACTTTGCAGACTATTAAACTCCCATAAAGCTTCAACCACGTGGCAGTAATGAGGCAAAAATAGCCCAAAATCTTGGAGTTTCATGGAAAGACTGATGGGATAACCAAATGTTACCTTCATAAGATCCTACTTTCCATCATAAAACTCGATATAAAAGTTTCTGTTTCCACTAATGATGCCATTTCTCTCTGACATGGCACAGGCTAAGTGCAATAACAGATTTGGGTTCGTGACCTCACCTACTGCCATCGTTCTCTGTGAAACGGGACTGTTTAAAATATATGCACAAAACATCTAATAAATAAGATTATTTGACATTTTTTCCACTTTTTTTAACATCCACCTGGCAAGAATCACAAGTCGGATTGCTTATAGAAGTACTAGCATACCTCTCCTCAAAAAGATGCATGATTTGTGGTAGCATTTACAGTATGTCCTTGCACATAAAATGTAAGTTGCACATAGAACTTGATATTTTGAATATAGTAAAGCATTGTCATGAAAAGACTCTCTCACCTGTAGCGATATATCCAGGTGCGCCAAGTGTCTAGAGCCAATTCCATTTGAGAAATCCGCCCTATTATCACTCCTTAGTTCTCAGCATCTGCCTTCCTTCATCCTGGGTCACCTTGAGGAGGATCAAAGGTCCTCTGGTCTTTGAGGGGATGCCAGGCTCTTTCCTCTGGCTGCAGATTAATGGAGAGGTTTGGGAGGAATGCGCAGATGAAGTTCCACAGGCTTTGTTCTCCCTCGGGTGGAGGGTCTAAGAAGCCTGAGTTGGATTGTGGGCTCACCGACTGAGAGGATCAGGTGACTGAAGAACCTCAGGAAAATCTTAGAGAAGTGACAGGAGCATCAAGGTGTAAAGAATCAAAGACGTTGACACTGCAGAGTGTTTCCTCAACAGGGCAGAGAGATGTTTCAAGCGCGCTGTCTTGCCGTTATAACCTCAATAGCTTTGACATATCATAGCTCAAGTAGCACGATGTAGAGAGGAGGGTGTCTGTGATTTGAGATCTTAAAGCGCCGTCTTTCTTTTAAGATTCTTCTGAGTGTCTGTCATGGCATGTGGTTTCTCAAACAAAGCCCACCATCAGAACAAAACTTTACAGCGAACAGCATTTGTTTCCCATTGACTTGAGAGTTTTGGGGTTGTTCATATGGGATGCCATACACGATAGCTTTTTTTTTAAAGAACAGACCTCACTGATTCTTGAAATCAGGGACAAAACATGTCCCAAACACAAAAGGCCTATTTATGTTCAAAAGTAAGAATATCAACACAATAAAAATACTTAGAAAGTTACATCTAAGGGACATGTGTATACTCAGGACATTTATTGCTTATTCTTTTAAATAATTTCTTTAGTATTATTTTAAAAGCACACTCTATACTTGGAAACACATGAAATTTAACATCCTCAGCTTTAAAAATAATAAAACTCAGGTCACAATGTAAAACTGCCAAAAAGTGTTTAAAAATGCAACAAATTAAAAAATACACAGTTACATTAAAAGGCGGAGATCTTTAAGATATCAAACAATACAACAAAGTAAATATTGAATTATATTTCCATTAAAAATGGCTATAAAAGTTGTGTCCTCACTTTGCGTCAACTCCGTCAGGATTTTTTATAATTCTGAATAAATCAGGCAGTGTCATGGGCAGCTTTAACTCTGAGGAGCACTTACTATTTCCTAATCATTGTGGATCTCACAGTAGGACACATAGTCTTGGAAGTTTTAGATATATTTTAATATTTTAAACAAACAATATTGAAGTCTCTGCAGTCACAGCTTTAACATGTCAACTCCGTCGTCTCAGTGTTTCTGTTTCGTCGTCAGTGTTTCAGTTTCTGTAAATAGTTGTGGGATAAATCTTGCCATTTTTATATGTTTATTAAGGCAGCTACAACTGAGGAAAAAAATAAATTGGTCCACTGTACAACACGTGGTTAAGGTGGAAAAAGTAAAATTTTCATCAGCTCTGTCAGGTTTTATATTTGACAGTTGACAAGTGCTCTCAAAAAGTCTGTATAATGTGATTTGATAAGTTTTTTTGCATATTTTTTGGGGAATTCTTCTAATGCTGTTTCATGATTCTATTTACTGTATATTTGGCCTCAGCTCAACCTTTGTCAAACACCATCAGTATTTGTCAATTCCATCAGGCGAAGGTTTTTGTTCATTTTGAAAGAAATGTAATATTCTTTTTTCAATATATTGTGTAAAAATGTTAAAACATCAACTGAACTACATCATATTATGTCTTAATTACCTGAGAACATTGGTGATATATGTTTAATATTAAAAGGAGGGAGGAAAATAAGGACTTTAGAAACTGGGTTGCACATAATAGTGTGAAAACAAACAAAAAATAAACAGAGAATGTATTTTATGATTTAGATCATTTACCAAAAACCAATATTACAATACATAACTGAAGATTTTACATTGTTTTTGGATGGATTCAATTAAATTAGCATGCTTTTAAGTGTGTCTGACGGAGTTAACACAAATTAAGTTATGGAGTGAATAAATATATTTTTTTAGAAAAAAGCCTGTTCCCTTACATGGTTCATTATCTGAGACCTTTGTCTACAAAAATACCAAATTTTAATAATGTAGTGTTAGTTTTTATTGTTTAGCATCTAAAACATGTTTTGTCCCTCATCTACATTATGTTAGTTAAATTGATAAACAAGGAAGCGCAAACATGATTTGGCTCAATTTTGACTTTTTGATGTGCTTTTTGTCTCCCATTCACTTTCATTGAATGGAAAGAGAAGTTAAATAATAAAAAAACCCTGAATATTTGGATTACATATTTCTGATATGTTGGTGGAGTTTTATGATTCCGTTTGCTGTAGGTGTATATTTACATTTATGTATTTAGCAACTAGGTTTATGTTCTCTTGGAATCGTGAATGCAGGTTTGAAAACAACAGTGTAGTGAGTGTAGCAAACAACTTGTACACAAATAGACTGCAAACATTAGCAAAACAGTTGTATTATTTAGAATTTGTTTTGGAATGGTTCAGCATCAGTGGCAGAGAAAACAACACTTTCTCTGTTCTGAAAATAGCACATTTGATCCATATTTTCGCTATCTCTGTTGTGTATAAAGTGTCCTTAACAGCATAGTGAAGCGTGTACAAAACACTTTTAAAGGTTTTTCAGAGAGGAACCGAAATATTTCATGTTTTCAAACTGAAAACCGCAGTCAGTGAAAGAGGTGTTTTTATTTTAAAGAGCTGATGCATAATCTGGAATTCTCAAGGCATTTTCTTTGCTGCCCTCCGCTGCTGTGTCACAGAGACTTGATTATGCAGAAAACCCTCCAAGCTGGAATTTTACAGTGGTCCCATGATGCTCATAAAGAATCCCCTCTTAATACAAACACACACCCCCACACACACACACTGTATTTCATTCACCTAACAAAGAGACAAGTGTCTTCAGTTAGAATTACAGCCAACTCTTTTCTGAAGATGCTTAAGACTGTACTGCAGTCAGATATTGCTTCATTTTCAGTAGGCTACACTCTAAAAAAAAAAAGGTTCTATATTGCACCAAAAATGGTTCTTGGCTCGTAATCATAGGGGAACCTTTTTTAGTGCTATATAGCACCAATTTTGGTGCTTCAGTGGTTCTTCAGCGGTTCTTCAGAGGTTCTTCAGCGGTTCTTCAGAGGTTCTTCACCGGTTCTTTGACTAAGGTGCTATATAGCACCTCTGAAGAACCACTGAAGCACCAAAATTGGTGCTATATAGCACTAAAAAAGGTTCCCCTATGATTACGAGCCTTTTTTTTTAGAGTGTACCGTTTTTTCCAGACTATAAATCGTGTTGTTTTTTTTATCTTCTGAAGCATGCTGTAACTTATATTTCAAAGCGGCTTTATATAGTTATTTACATCAAACCCACAAGACATAGTTGTCACGTGTTCATGTTCAGTCAGTGCCATGTTCATGGACTTTTTGTTTGTCTTTAGTCACGTTTCCTTTGTTCTATTTTCCCGCCATTCATCAGTCACCATGGACACTAATCCTCCACCACAGCTGCTTATCATTTAGTTCATTATCTCTGTGTATTTAGTTTCTCTATTTTCAGTTTTCAGTTGTCGGTCAGTGTTTGTGCATGCGTGGATGTTACACTCTCATCTTCATATTGTGACAATAGAGGGTATGCATCGACGTCACTTTCCCGCCGGAACACGCCCCACCCCCCCCCCAGGGACTGAGTTGCAGTAGAGCTGCAGCATGACTGGAGTTAATAGGGGGAAACGCGAGTAAAACAAACGGTTATCAGTTTAAACTAAAGGTTGGACTCGATATAGTGTTCCTTACAACTTACCAAAGATCCAAGGATCCATGGATATTGACATGCAGCCAGAAATTGTGTTTTCCTGACATGTATCATCCTGATACATACTGTATAATACATAAATATTTATCACTGTCAGTCATCACAATTTTGAGAGTGAATGACTCCAAAGAGTCATTTGAGTCTTTGAACACGCAAAGAGCGCTTCCTTTATAATCACTGAAAGCTGTCATACATTCAATGAATGCGATCTCACAAAATTCTGTTATATTAATCAGTGAACCTGACTACACAGTGCATCTCTTATTTACATAATGTCTACACTTAGGCCGCGTGTCCATCAAAGCATTTTAGCCAGCTGAAAAAACGCCTCGCTGTGGGCGCTTGAGCGTTTTGGCAGTGCAGCGTTTTTTTCAGTTAAGACTCTTTGCTTGTGATGATACGGAATATCCGCAGAAGTGTTACTAGTATCTCATTTCACAGATAGTTTGTTTCTGTATTGGTTCTATATAAAATGCTGATACAATGTAAAGTATTTGCTCTGGCTCTTAAATTATTTTGTTCCATTATTATACTGCTTGTTATCATCTGTTGACATTGTTCAGTACAAGCAGAATGTTGCGGTTGGTTGGTGTTGTATTTGTCCCGCCCCTCCTCCACTCTGATTGGACGGCTGGGTGAAAAGTGACAGTGATGAATGCTGTGTTTTACTCAAAGTTGAACATTCTTACTGGTCGCCTAGAGCGCTTGAGCGTGAAATACTCGCTCAGTGAGTCATTACGCTCATGGCGTTCTAAAAACGCGGCGCTCCCATTGAAAACAATCGAATACGCCAGCCAGCTGCGTGAAAAAACGCTTTGGTGGACACACAGCCTTAGAGAGGATTAGCGCACGTGCAGAACTCAACACTGGACAAAAACTCGTGGTGAGTGGATTCTAACTTCAACACCTGTGATTGGCCATTGCATTCTAGAAATCAACAAACATGTCTGTGATTGGCTACATTACTCAACGAAAAACAAAAACACGTTGGAAACTGAATCATTTGATAAGCGCAAATACAGATACACACTGGATCTTTTGCCAACTCTTTTTCGTTGAGAAGAGATTCACAGATCCTAGACCAGCAGTTATGGGCAGCTTTTCCTCCTAAAAGCAGTCGGTAGGAGAAGCAGCAGGCGGCAGTGGTTTGAGTGAGAAAATGACACGCTATTATCAATTGCATCTCCCTCTCCCTCTTAAGCAAACTAACCCTGGAAGATTACCTACTCCGGAGCAGGTTATGTTCAGAGAGTGAGTTTCTATGGCTACTTACACACCCTGAAATGTACTTCCGTTTTTGGAACTGAAAGTTGTGGTTGTCCACTTACTTACTTTTAAACATACCCATTGCATTTCACATAACCTGCTTTCTGGAATACCCCCCAGGTGCATGACATTTTCTAGAAAATACGGTGTACATGTAGTATACATCAAATTCAGAAATTAGACAGATTTTTGAAATCATATCATTGTTTAGATTCACTTCGTTTATTAAGGCATTCAAAAAATAGCATCAATGAAAAAATTGGCATCATACTTTTACACAGATATTTTTTTTAAAGTTAAAATGGTACATTTTATGTTAAAAGCAATAAAATCTGACATTTAAACAATATTCGTCCTGTCATCAGGTCACCTCCTCGACCCAGTCCAGGCAGTCTGAACTATTCCGATGAGGACGTCAGCACCAAGTACAATGACCTGATCCCAGCAGAGAGCAGCAGTCTCACAGAGAAGCCTTCAGAGATCTCAGATTCACAGGTAACAAACATTCTGTCACATTATCAGTCCATGTCTGTTAATGCGTGTCAGAAGGACAGTTCACCTGAAAATTAAATTTCTGTCCTCATTTCCTCACCCTCGTTTAATTTCAAGAGTCTTTTAAAGGGGACATGTTATGCCCCTTTTAACCAGATGTGTGAAATGTGCCTGTGAAGTTTCAGCTTAAAATACTTCCCAGATCATTTATTCTTGTCAAATTTGCCCCAATTTGGGTGGAGGAAAAACATTTGTTTGTGTCCCTTTAAATGCAAATGCGATGCTGCTCCTCGCCCCCCCTTCCATAAGAGGGCGGATCCTTTACACGAGCCTCGTATACAATTTTGTAAGCTTTAAAAAGAATATAAAAGCACCTGGAATACCGTGCATACAGACTTGCAGACTACTTCTGAGATATTTTCATACGTTTATGGTGCGTTTTCTTCCTTTCGGTAGCTTGAAAGCTTCAGTTTCCATTGTAATTGTATGGCACAGAGCAACCAGTATATTACCAAAATATCTCCTTTTGTGTTCCATTGAGGAAAGAAATTTTGGGTGAACTGTCCCTTTAACCTCCAAGCATGCTAAATCTAGTTACATTCATTTAGAATAGGACCTGTTGAAATTCCCTTATCACACACTTTTATTAGGACAAGACTCGCTGTGCTGAAACTTTCTCAAAAGTAGGATACAGCCCTCCAGGAAAGGTCTGTTATACCCTACTTGAGATTTTGGCTGTCTTACTTGAGCATGGCTTCAATCCTAGGTCCTGTGGGTGGTTGTTTTTTTTTTTTATCATGTCCAGAACATTCTGCTGCACCCTAGTTCATTCTCTCCAGACGTTGTGTCCTGAGGCACAGGTTGGAAAATCTGTGCATGGTAGACTTGAGAACAAAACACAATGTGCAGCGCACAGAAACTAATCAAACACAGTACTCATCCAGACACAAGACTGAACTGTGGGAACTGGAAGGCCTTGGTTGGACTCTATCCACTTCTCTCAAGTGACCATTTAGCTGGTATGATCAGCAAAAACCTCTCCGTTTGAGTCGTGTGAAAGTCTGGCATTGGCAGTTACTAAATCAAAAGCAAGAAACACAAACAACATACTGTTATTTTCTTCACATTAACGGACTTACCCCTCCCATGAAGCACTTTTGCGCACTCTAAATCTATTTTTAGCCCTGTGTTGAGAAGTGTCATTCCCCCTCTGATTTGTGGAGTGGATCTTTTTAATGCAATTTCCGATTTTTTATATTTTTTGATAATTAAGTTAGTATTGTAGCAAAGTTCACTCATGCTGCTGGAAATTCAATATGGCTTAAATGCATACTGATCGGTTCACTTCTGCAGTTTTTTTAAAGAAATATTTTTAAAACTATGTAATTATTTTTAAATTGGCTGGGATTCGAAATGAGTTCTTTGCAGTTTTTTTTTCTTTTCTTTCCTGTTATTCTTACAAACATTTTTAAAAATAAAATATTAGATTTTTTTCCCCCTACCAAATAGTTTATGGGCCCTATTTTAACGATGGCACATAGTTCAGGTGCAATTAGGAATCCGCTTTTGCTAGTTTAACGACGTATAAAATGGTCAGCACACCAGACGCATTGTCCAAAAGGGTTGTACCTAGGGCTGGGCAATATGGCTGAAAACTGTATCACGATATAAGTGTTTCATATCGGTCAATATCGATTATTGTTGATATTTTTATGAGCTATTTAAAATAAGGACCAGGAGAAAAATATATAATATTTTAAAAAAATATTTTAAACTTAACCTTCCTCTGATTATAATCCCCTCAGTTATAAAGGCAGAAATGTAAAAAAAAAAAACATGGAAAATACTCACATAATTCAAATGTAAACACAAGTCTAATATCACAATGAACACTTAACAATTATCTCTTAACATTAAGGTGCAGTGCCTCCGTTATTTCTGTGTACCATTTAGATGCTTTGTCATAAGGCACTGATGCAGAGTACCTCTCCATGTCATTTCAAAGAATAGCACAGCGGCGAGCGCGTCGAATAAACATGTCCCCAAACGGACAAGGCATGCGCGCAGTCAGCAGAGGCTCACGCTGTAGAGCCAGACGAAAGTTTAAAGAAGGCTTAAACAAGCTTGGTCTGACTACGGTCAGATTTATAAAATCCAAAAAACTGCCATAGTCTCTCGCTCATCCACCTTGCCACAGAGTTCCTTTGTTCATGCAACCAAACTTGCTTCGCAACCTCTGGTTTTTTCCAATCAAGAAAAAAAAATATGATCGAACGTTTTATCGAACACATATTTATTGATATCGATTACGTGTTTATCGCGATACATATCGTTATCGTTTTATCGCCCAGCCTTAGTTGTACCTTGTCTCTTAATGAGTGATGGGTGTGTTTTGGGTGCAATAAACCAATAAGAGTCTCATCTCCCATTCCCTTTAAAAGCCAGTTGTGCTTGCACCATGGCGGAAATTGCGAGCGGAAAGACTGAATGCTTCTCCAGAGAGAAAATCTTTTTTTTTTTTATATTTAAAAAATGTTGTGTGCTGCTGCGTGTCCCTGTGTGTGTAATAAGCAGAGTGTACGCGAGTTGCGCACCCGCCTAAAGGCGCATATTACTAACGCACCCTTTAAATAACACAAAAAATAATGGGCTATTGACTTTAGACCAATTTTTTTTGTTGGTCAATGGCACAGTTGTTCCCTTTCAGTCGGTCATGTTCAATGTTACGATGACATCACCGATGTATTGGGATCCTAATCTGTCAAAGCGTAACCAAGACTTCAATGCAACATGCCAACAATCCGTCTGAACAGTGCACACCTTGTTTTCAGACCAGCATGCCCATGGGCGAACAGATGGTCGAGTGCATTTGCTATTTAAACAACGGTGTGCTGGACATGGAAATGATAACTGCGTCTGGCTGAAACTAGCAAAAAACACTTGCATTTAAGTGCAACATGCAGTTGTTTTTTCTTTCATTTTTTTATGCGCTGTCACCATTACTCCCAAAAGCACATCATGTCAAACAAAAGCCACTCTTCGTCTCCTCCTCACCCTTCACTAACACTTCCTGCCGTCACCTTCCAGACCGCTGGCATCCGGCCACCTTTGACTCGTGGTCGGGAACAGAGCGTCTCCTGTTCCCCCTCTGCTCCTGCTAAAGTTTGGTATCATCGGCATCAGGCCGAGTGAGAAGAGAGGCTGGAATCTCGCTTTGAAGTTTTATTGAGCGGATAACTCCAGGCTATTGCAGATCCATTGAGCTGTCTCCAAAAGAGCCAGAGCCACCACAGAGATGTATAATACTGACATTGTTCAGGAACTCTTAAAGACGGCTTAAATTCAGATGGCAAAGCAACAAGCCTGAGCACCACTACCTGAGCCAGTTCTGCCTTTAAATTAACCCATGGAAGATGAATGAGATGTTGGTCAGGTGTTATTTTGTCTAGTCATTTGAGTGTGTTGGACACAAAAGGCTTTTGAAATCAGATTTTGAGCTGCGTTTGGTTGTTCTTGGAAATGCTGGCACTACGGCTGCTAACAGCAGGGATTGTTAGGGCCGTCTTCCATGCCAAAGCATCTTTGTTTTAATTGGCTCTCTGATGATCATCCCAGCATCACATCATCAACACTGAGAATCTTCCCAGAGAGGCCCGAAATAGCTCTTGAAAGTTATTTCTCATGGAAAGTTTTCGCTTCTAATCCATTACTCTTAAGTTGCAGAGATTTTAGATTTATTTGGAGAAATGCGTGCATATATTGACGCTATTTGATAAAACATGGCGGAACACTTACAGCTGGGCCGTATATCAAGTACATTTGCACACGTTTTACTGGCAGTATTTAAATTAAGCTACTTTTTTTATGTGTTTTTTATTGCAGTTATAAAAGTGATTTATATATTTAAATGGACATTTTTTTATGGTATAGAAATCATACCTTGGTTTTAAGTAGATTATTTTACTTCTTGCAAACTGTTTTTTTTTTTTTTTTTTAAAGCGGTTAATAATGCAATAAACACCAGTAAATTGACGAGCGCAAACCTTAGTAAATCACCTTGCGTGATTCATTTAAAGGTGGGCTAAGTGGTGTTTCAAAAATGCTTTAGAAAAGTGTTTCGGGCCGAGTACCAAAACAAACCTATAGCCAATCAGCAGTAAGGGGCGTGTCTACTAATGACGGGGAGAAGAGAGCGCTCAGTGCACGTCATTATTCAAAACAGTGTTGCCAATTTAGCGACTTTGTCGCTATATTTAGTGACTTTTCAGACCCCTTTAGCGTTTTTTTTCCAAAAAGCGACTAGCGACAAATCTAGCGACTTTTTGGACAAACGTCAGCTACTTTAACTTTACAAATGTCGCCAGTACTGTTCTGCGAGCACGAGGTCTTGCTTTCTCCCTGCCTTCACACCTCACTCTGCGTTTACACTGTTCAGTGAGTGGCTGTGATTGTGAACACACACATCAGCTGACAGACGTGAATGAGCGAGCTACACATGAGCACACAGGGTTGCCATTCAGGCTTGTCCATTTGCGATCGTATTGTCGTTGACTTCAGCGATGGTAATTACCCATTCATTTCCACTCCGTATAAGCCTGGAGTGTCTAAACCTCCTCCACTGTCTGTTTCAAGCGTCAGCTCCCAAAGTGTGTCCGAAAAGTAAGATAATATAACGTTACTCCTAATATATGTTTGTTTCCTTTGGTTCCTCTTTTCGTGATCGATATAACCCTCTAATCTTGTCATAATTGTAATATGTCCGTTAGTTGGACTGTCGTGCTCGCGCTATCGAGTTTTTCATGGTTGTAAGGGATGACTTCTTCACTGAACATTCGACCTGGATTACCATAGTAACACAGATGGCTTTCGCTTATTGATGACATCATACCCCCGGCCGGCTGGCGCAGCAGATTCCGCCATAGTCATTGCCTGGGTTACGTATGTGTGGGGCGGAGCTATCAAAATAGGGGCGTGTTTGTTTTGGTGATCGGTTACTAGAAAGCACTTACCCCACCTTTAAATACTCTCCTTCCATACATTTTGCGTCTGAAAGGGAAACTCCTACAAATGCATTTTTCACTGCATGTCTTTAGTAAATCCTGACAGTAGTTTTTTAACGCCAAATTAAGAGGGTTTGCGACTGTGCAAGCGGTTAGTAAATCTGGCCTTAAAGCATTTAAAGCACCGTTGCTCTCAAACTTTTGAACGGTAGTGTATAAAGATATCATGTTTGGCTATATCGCCCAGCCCTAATGAACGTGTCTTTGTCTGTCAGATTTTGTCCGCTGTGCTTAATATTCGAATGGATCTGTGGAATGCGAGACATAGACACTTACATGCTCCTCCCCCTCAGTTAATCCATATCTGTGCCACAATAGGATTTCTCCCGCTCTCGTTCTCTGTCTGTCTTTGTAGCGATATGGGTGAGGTTGGGTTTGTTTTGGTGGTCACATTGGCCTTGAAACCAACATTTTGAGCAGATTGGACAAAAATATTGCACATGTAATGCCTCTTTAGTGATGCATTAGCACTGACATCTATTGCAGTAAGAAAACAACCCATAATCCAGTGTAAAACGCATTTAAACACCATGAATTTCTCTCACAACCATCACAAGGTCGGGATTAGTGTCTCTGTCTAAAGGTCCACAGAGGAAGCGAAGTTTCATACATTTTAAAGAGATTTCTGTAGGGTAGGGGTGATACTCAAAACGAGGATTTTCCGGGTGGGAACATCTTGCCCCACTTTCTCTCTCTGCAGGAGACAAAACATACGTGCCAAACAACCATTCCCAGTAAGATCAGATCCTCCCATATGAGGATTCTTTAACCAGCCCCATTTTCTTTTATTACTATTTTGTGTTTTGTTGAATATCTTGGCATATTGTTTTTAAATTTGTTGTGCTCTAAAACTTAGTCCAACTTCAAGAAAGCATTAATTAACACACAATCTTGAATCACAATGACCTTCTCCTTTAGTAAATGTGTTACTTTTTTATTAGTGATACAATTGCTCATATTTATGGTGAGTAAATAAGCAATTTAACCATGAGCATCCACCTAGCAATATTACTTATATTTATTTTTATGTATTATTATAATTTTTAGGAATTTTATATCAAATTAGTTACCTCCCTTTGACGTTTCTCGTCATTAGAATATTCACTGCTTATTAAATTATTGTAATATTAAACCTGTTAACTGTCACTGGCCCACCGGTGGGCCCATTTGCCACTGCATGTTTAAAACAATTATATCCTATATTTATCCTGATCTAATGTTGATAAACTATATATAATTTTCAGCTTACGAACTCAAGATTCATCCTGTGAAAACCGTTTTGAAATCAGATTTTGAGTTACCATGGAAATGGTACTCTAAATTCTTCTAGCGGCTCCTCCCCTAGTGGGCGTCGTCATGTTTCATATTACAACATTTATTCTAAAAACTTTATAATAAAAACTTTTTCTAATCTTGACAAAACACATATCGTCGGAAAGGTCTGAGTCTCACAGTTCTAAATCTGCCAATTGTTTTGTGATATTTGGACAAAAATATATACATTTGTTACAGGAGATTGCATAAAAAAATCTATGGAATTTCAATGACACCCGGTGGCTATTTGTTGTACAGCGCCTAAACAAAAGAGCTTACATTTTTGTGATATCAACTTCAAATTTTGAACACAAATTGGTTCGACATTAGACTTTGATTTGATAGTAATTTTAGAGTACAAATTATTTTGTAACATATATACTTTATATAAAATATACAATATTTAGTACAGTACATTTGATTTACAGTAAATTTAAACTTTCATAACCTTTTCATACTTTTGAAGTTATTCCACTTGAGCCATAATCTGCTGACTGTCTTCTTTAAAATGAGACCAAACTTATGTCTATATTCCAAAATATTCTTGAATTGCAACCATTTAAGTTTGGATAGTGCATCTTCATGTATATTTTCAAAGAGGGGGGTGACCGTTAACAGGTTAAATTGTGCAACTCTGTTTGGTCTACTTTCTTTAGTTCTTCATTATTATTTTTTTCAGTTTTACATTAATTTAATGTGCAATTTCGTTTGTTTTAGTAGAATGACTGCTCTGAACATAACGTCTAGAGATTTTGTGGCTATGCATTTATAGACACATAAGCTGTATTATGTATTGACTATCATGCATATCTAACAGAAAGCAACACACATACTGTATGACATGACAGCGACAAATTCTAAAGCATTTACATTTTGCCAAAGCCATCTAAAAGTCACTTTCCCCCGAATATTGCAATGTACTCTTTTTTGTTTGTTTGTTTTTTTACAACAAAACTCTCTTTACAATGTTCTAATCACACGTGTAAAATCACCAGCTGAATTGGCTTTAAGTTTCAACTGGATTTTCCCTCCAGGTGCCCTTTACAGTTTTACATATTATGGCTGAAGTGCTCTGATTTAATTATTTTCTTCACCTGGATTTTCTGTGGTATTTCGGTTTCCTGCTGTGTGTAATATATAACACTGTATTGTTGGTTATATTTCAAACAAGCTTGAAAATAGCACTGACATGGATCATCTGGATTGAGGAGAAAGAATAACAGAGTGGATGAATGCAAACAAACATTTTTGGAGGATAGAACAGCTGTCTCATCCTCCATGTGTCAGCGGGAGGAGGGGAGGGCTGTGTCAACCAACATGTTTTGATGACCACACACACACAAACAAACACACACACACACACACCGTGTCAGCATGTAGCTTCAGTTTCTGAGCTTGGCTTGGTTGTGAGGTCACGCTGAACAGAAAAAGCTTTCAAAGCTGATTTGCAGGGCGTTTTGTTTGCTGCTTATTGAGTTGTTGAATTTGGTGGTATGACTGGAATGTCCCTCATTAAAACACTGCAGTCGTTTAAAGGGCTGAAATCAGCACATGCTCAATAATAGACCTTTTTGAGGCATGATACTACAAAAATATCATTAATGCTTTAAAAATATATTTTGGGCTTTTTACATGTATTTGAATGTATTGGGCAGACTATATATATATATATATATATATATATATATGTATATGTGTATATATATACACTCACCTAAAGGATTATTAGGAACACCTGTTCAATTTCTCATTAATGCAATTATCTAATCAACCAATCACATGGCAGTTGCTTCAATGCATTTAGGGGTGTGGCCCTGGTCAAGACAATCTCCTGAACTCCAAACTGAATGTCAGAATGGGAAAGAAAGGTGATTTAAGCAATTTTGTGCGTATGGCATGGTTGTTGGTGCCAGACGGGCCGGTCTGGGTATTTCACAATCTGCTCAGTTACTGGGATTTTCACGCAAAATAATTTCTAGGGTTTACAAAGAATGGTGTGAAAAGGGAAAAACATCCAGTATGCGGCAGTCCTGTGGGTGAAAATGCCTTGTTGATGCTAGAGGTCAGAGGAGAATGGGCCGACTGATTCAAGCTGATAGAAGAGCAACTTTGACTGAAATAACCACTCGTTACAACCGAGGTATGCAGCAAAGCATTTGTGAAGCCACAACACACACAACCTTGAGGCGGATGGGCTACAACAGCAGAAGACCCCACCGGGTACCACTCATCTCCTACAAATAGGAAAAAGAGGCTATAATTTGCACGAGCTCACCAAAATTGGACAGTTGAAGACTGGAAAAATGTTGCCTGGTCTGATGAGTCTCGATTTCTGTTGAGACATTCAGATGGTAGAGTCAGAATTTGGCGTAAACAGAATGAGAACATGGATCCATCATGCCTTGTTACCACTGTGCAGGCTGGTGGTGGTGGTGTAATGGTGTGGGGGATGTTTTCTTGCCACACTTTAGGCCCCTTAGTGCCAATTGGGCATCATTTAAATGCCACGGCCTACCTGAGCATTGTTTCTGACCATGTCCATCCCTTTATGACCACCATGTACCCATCCTCTGTTGGCTACTTCCAGCAGGATAATGCACCATGTCACAAAGCTCGAATCATTTCAAGTTGGTTTCTTGAACATGACAATGAGTTCACTGTACTAAAATGGCCCCGACAGTCACCAGATCTCAACCCAATAGAGCATCTTTGGGATGTGGTGGAACGGGAGCTTCGTGCCCTGAATGTGCATCCCACAAATCTCCATCAACTGCAAGATGCTATCCTATCAATATGGGCCAACATTTCTAAAGAATGCTTTCAGCACCTTGTTGAATCAATGCCATGTAGAATTAAGGCAGTTCTGAAGGCGAAAGGGGGTCAAACACAGTATTAGTATGGTGTTCCTAATAATCTAGGGGTGTAACGGTATACAAAACTGACGGTTCGGTATGTACCTCTGTTTTGGAGTCACGGTTGGGTATGGGTTCGGTACAGCAGTTTTATAAAATTGCTTTTTATTTATTTTTATTAAACAGTGGTTTACGGAAAGAAAAAAGGGTCTGTCCTTAAATGAATTAAATTATAACTAAAAGTTTATTGGAGATATTGCTGTAATCTATATAGGGAGCCCTTAATATTTATTAATATTACATTAATATTAAAGGTTAACAACAGAGCCCAAACTATTAGCCTAAATTCAGTTGCTATTTTTTTTTTTAGGTATAACACTCAAATAACATAGTACGCAAACATGTAAACTTATAAAATAAATGTAATCATTTATAGTGTCTGTCATTTTCATGACAGGTTAACAGGTTAAGTAGAATATAATGATTATATAGGCTAATATAGAGCATATATTTAGTGAAAGAGTTGATTTCTCTAGTGAATAAAATTCTGTGGACACTGAATGATGTCTGAGGTAACTGTGATGCTACGTGACATTGTTTAGTTTACAAGCAGTTATATTGAGGTCTTTCCGCCGTTGAAACACTGATTGAGCGATTACACCACATATGATATGTGACAGTAAGTTGTAATGTATCCTCAACATACCTTCAGATGTTCATTCATGTTTATTCTTTAGGAAGAAATGATCGATCGTGTTCACGTGCGCGTCACGCGGCCGCTTGAACTATGATCAGTGATCAGTCACGCAACATTAAAGAGCGTCAAAACTGCATTTATCGTTTGAATTTTGTGATAAAATGGACTGAATGCTTAATATGTTCGTGTGGGAACTAGGATTGAAGTGTGATCCTCGCTTAAAACAAGCCTGTTAACACGCGTGCACCGAAAGCCCTGTACCGAAACAGTTCGGTACGAATACCGTTACACCCCTTTTATATATATATATATATATATATATATATATATATATATATATATATATATATATACACTCACCTAAAAGATTATTAGGAACACCTTTTGAACGGTAGTGTATAAAGATATCATATTTGGCTAAATCGCCCAGCCCTAATGAAAGTGTCTTTGTCTGTCAGATTTTGTCCGCTGTGCTTAATATTTGAATGGATCTGTGGAAAGCGAGACCTAGACACTATATATATATATATATATATATATATATATATATATATATATATATATATATATATATATATACACACCGATCAGGCATAACATTATGAACAAACAAGTACCCGGCCATCCACGGGATGTAAAAGAAAACGTGATTCATCAGACCAGGCCACCTTCTTCCATTGCTCCGTGCTCTAGTTCTGATACTCACATGCTCACTGTTTGCGCTTTCGGCGGTAGACAGGGGTCAGCATGGGACTCTACAAACTGTGTATTCTGACACCTTTCTATCAGAACCAGCATTAACTTCTTGAGCAATCTGAGCTACAGTAGCTTGTCTGTTTGATCGGACCACACGGGCCAGCCTTCGCTCCCCACGTGCATCAATGAGTCATGGCCGCCCATGACCCTGTCGCCGGTTCACCACTGTTCCTTCCTTGGACCACTTTTAATAGATACTGTCCGAGAACACCACACAAGAGCTGCAGTTTTGGAGATATGGCTCTGATCCAGTCGTCTAGCCACCGCAATTTGGCCCTTGTCAAACTCGCTCAAATCCTTACGCTTGCCTTTTTTCCCTGCTTCTAACACATCAACTTTGAGGACAAAATGTTCACTTGCTGCCTAATATATCCCACCCACTAACAGGTGCTGTGATGAAAAGATAATCAGTGTCATTCACTTCATAATGTCATAATGTTATGCCTGATTGGTGTATACATATGATTGAAACATTGACACAATAAATGCAATAAATAATGAAAAATAAAATAATATATTGTATTATTTATTTTGAACTTTAATAATATATTATTTAAAATGTTCCTTGTTTCCATGATAAAATAACTTATTAAAGCATCATTTATAATTAAATTAAATGGTAACAATCTATATGGAAAACAATGTAATTCTGTGTTTATTATTAAAGCATTATGAGCATGATATACTGAAAAATGGTAACCTAAAAATATTATTTAATATTTATTTATACCAACAAAATGATTTTTTATCCGTTGCAGGTCGCCACTTTTTACAGTATGTATTGTGATCTTTAAATTAAAATAAGGGGGTGGGGGGTGTAACATGGCTAAACGGAAGATGGGAAGTTGATGTTTAAAGTAAAAAGGATGAAGAAAGTCAGCAGGTATTTTGGAACGGAATCTGCAGCTCTTATTTTAGGGTGATGTGAGGCTGGTTTGGGGGAAAATGCTTTCCTCTCTGGAATTTGAACAGAGGCATGTGTGACACATATGTGTGTGCATGTTACAATAATGATAGGCTGAAGAGATCTGTACATTGTTAGTCTTTTCACCACAACACATAAAGACAAGGAGAAATGTGGAACCGTTGCCAAAAATATGTTTAATACAGTGATCTTAGGTCTTAGCATCTCTGTGTGTTGTGTAGTTCAGTGAGTCGTAATACAAGATATACAAGTAATACAATGCTGTCGATTCTGTTTTCATTCATTTCACATTGTTACAAGACCTCAAACGGCAGTGTTGCTCTCAGAAAGGGTGAACTACTCACTACTCCTAGTGTGTGTGCACTAACTTGGATGGGTTAAATGCAGAGGACAAATTCAGAGTATAGGTTACCATACTTGGCCTTCACGCCATGTCACTTGTCACTTTTATGTCAGTAGCAGGCTTGAATGCTGTGTCAAACAATGAGGCAAGTCTAGCTATTCAGAAAGTTCAGAATCAACCCCTAAAAGTAGCATTTGGAAATTCCCTCCCTGATTAAATTCCTGATAAAGGGAGTGTGGAAAGTGGTGGTGAGGATAGACAGGTCTTCTTAGAAGAAAATGCAAACACTAAAAGCCTGAGCTATGATGGCTCTTCTCTCCCTCTCCAGTTGGCACTTGCGTTGTACTTTAGGATACATCTGAACTCCATCAGCCAGCTCTAGAAGTGTGTGCCAGATATGTCAGAAAGAGAAGAGGGAAGGTGTTGTAATAAATATGGTGGTGGAAGACACAGATTGATGGAGAGCAGCTCATCATACAGTTGTCCATTGTTCTAGTGTTGAGTGCAAAGAGTGAAGGAGGCCGACATGAGGAACCTGCTCAATGCTGATCCAGGAGATGCATTAGTGTCAGAGAAAGTGTTGAGAAGTTGTACTCCCGGCCCACATTACCCTTACAAAAAAGTATCATGGTACTAGCCTGCTGATATAGTGTAATGGCATGGTATTCTTTTAATTTCCTAAAAGTAAGGTCCGAACGTCTTGAAAATGTTTTTTCCCCTTTGTTTTTGTGGTTTAGAAAAATTTTAAACGGCGTAAAAAATAATTTTGCAATGTATTTAAGCAAATGAAAGACTGAATATTACTTAATTTAATGTTTAATTCCAATTGTTATGGTGATAATACAGGTTTGTTCTCAAATAAATTGTATTAAATTGATATGTCAAATAAATCTGATATTACAGTACTTTTTTGTAAGGGTAACGCACCATTTAAAAAGAAGAAGGAGAAGCTGTTTGTCCCATGAAATATGACGTAGGGCCCATACTGCACTGCTTTAAACCCCATGTCTCTGTTTACCTCTAGGAGGCGCTTGTTTTCTCCTTTAAGACTGGGGGCCTCCATACTCTTCCAACTCAATGGGTGAGGACATGCATTGTGCATTGATTGACAGGAAGTCGCTTCCTAGTGCTTGTCCATTCCTATCCTCTCCATTCGTTTCCTTTCCATTCGATTCCATCACATGGATATGTGACCCCTAAACACAGCGTGGGATTGGTACCAGAGGGTACAGTGGTAGTCTTTTTTTGTTTGGCTTTTCTTTCTTTTTGGACCATTTTTGACAGATTAAACAATAATGTGTGTGGTCTATTGCATTTCAATACTTTCCCACAGTAAATAAGTGTAGTCCAGTAGAATTATAACTTGGATATGGTTCATTTAATCAGGTTACTGTCAAGTCTATTGTCTCTTTCAGAATAATAATAAGAAAAAAAAAACACTCGCAACAGAGCGTTTAATAAAACTAAAAGAGCTTGTTGATGACACTTAAAATTATAAATATTGAAAGTCCTTTGAATATTTGAACAAATATTGACATGGTAAAGCAAATGCTTTGTGAATGATTGAATGAATAAGTTACTCAAATCAATCATTTTCGCCAAACTCACGCTTACCAAACTCTCACTTGTCAGTCATGATTTGTAATCTTTACTAACTTCCATTGTACCTAATGCTTCGTCAGTTCAGAAATAAATTCTGCACACATCTTAAGATGAACTACACACATATGAAATTATATAAATTGTATTTTTGTTAATTCTTTTCTATACTACCACTACCATAAGTTTGGGGTCAGGTTTTTTTTTTAATGTTTTTCAAAGGTTGCATTAAAATACAGTAAACTCAAATGTAGTGTGGTGCTCGAGAAACAGTTCTTATTATTATCGATGTTGAAAAAAGTTGTGCTGCTTAATATTTTTGTGGAAATTATATCGTTTTTCAAGATTCTTTGATGATTAAAAAGGTCAAAAGAACAGCATTTATTGAAATAGAAATCTTTTGTAGCATTAACAATGTTTTTACTGTCACTTTTGATCAATTGAATGCATCCTTCCTGGATACAAATATTAGCATGACTGACTATGTGCAACCCAGCTGTCAAAATGACAAATAATAATTATTTCTAGTGCAACCTCTGGTTCTGGATTGAACATGGAAACCTCCTCAAGTCATCTCCCTCCTTAAAAAGTGAGATTGTGGAAGTGATTCTGTCTCCATTACTCATTCTGTGCCTCTTTCTCCACCCCAGGGCAGCGACAGCGAATACGAGGTGGACCCCAACCGGCAGAAGACCCATTCGTTTGTCAACCACTACATCAGCGACCCTACCTACTACAACTCCTGGCGCAGGCAGCAGAAGGGGATCTCCCGAGCGCAGGCCTACAACTACACCGAGTCTGAGTCCGGAGAGCCCGAACAATGCGCCCCTCCACCACCTCTGCCTCCTCTACCCCCGTTCCCCCCACAGCTCAGTTCCCCTACGCCCCAAAGCCAGTCCCAGACTGGCAGCCTTTTTAGACCGAAGGGTAGCCGGACTCCCACTCCATCCCAGCAGAGCTCCAACCCACCCAGTCAGCACGGCACACTTTACCGGCCCCCAAGCAGCTTGGCCCCAGGCTCCAGGGCCCCCATCGCCGGCTTCTCCTCCTTTGTTTGAATGAAGATAGCGGTACATGGAAATACAAACGAAGGCAGGGGGTGGGGGGGGGGTGTCTCTTGTTTTCCCAAACGCCAGGTCAAACTCACGTCTATAGAAGAAAAACAACAAACATCAGCCCTGGACCTGTTGTGCTTTACTTGTCATTGCAAGCTGATTTTTATTTTTGTATTCTTTCTTTGATCACAGTTTATTTTCTTTCGTTTAAGTTTTTGTTTTCTTTCTCTGCTTGTGTGTGTTCTGTGTGTTTCACTTACAATGAAAGACAATCACTTGGGTAGACACGTAAACGCATCGGTGAGATTTGTTTTGTTTTGGGGTTTTTTTTTGTGCTGCTTGAACAAACTGCATGACTTTTTTCGTTCAAACAATTATTTTCGTTTGCTTTGTTATTGGTTCTTTTGTTTTATTGAGTTCTACAAAAGAGTACAACACAAACACTAAGTTATAAATGCTGGACAGAAGCACCAACACATGAAAAAGATTTTTTTTTAAAAAGGCTATGGAGAATATCTCAGCACTCGGACCACCAGCGGTGACTAACAAGAAGAAAAACGCTAAATGGTGTTTATTTGTTTTTTACTGTGGTATTTTTGTTCTTACACAGATGACAAGGTACTGTGGTGATTATGAGAGGTTGAAGTTCATTTGACTAGAGACTATGATCTGATAAAGACCTGTCAGCACTTAGCACATGTTTGAGTTGGAAAGCCAACATCATTTATTGATGTCACAGGTCATTGTTCAGCAGCGTTCTAAAAAGGCCAAAGGTCAAATTAAGTGCTTAATGCTAATCTGTGTTTTGAATGTTTTTTTTCCAGATGTGAAATGTAGATTGTGTTCATAAAAGCTGAGGACTGGAGCACGAGTATATTTGCCATGTGAAAGTGGTAGATGAAAGGCCAAATATGTAAGAGTCTGATTTACTATGATATTATTATACTATTGCTCTGGATTCAGAGGATTCATGTCAGCAACGGGTGTGTATGTGTGTGTACGCGGTGGGCAGGGTCATTTGTTGCTCCTTTTGATTTGACTCTATGATGTCACCCTGAGCTTCAGGTTGCATTTCCGCTGTGCAAACAGTAACATCAGAGACAAACGTAAAATAAACAGCCGTGGACATGGGATATTTGCCAGCGTCTCAGGCGGAGCTGGATGTCAAACATACCCATTGACGAGTTCCTGTTCACACACCTCTCAGATGTTCACTTTACATGACTCTGCCAGTGATGTCATCTTCGCCGTTCACATAGATCATCTGGCAAGACGTGACGTCATAGAAGCTGATGACATTTTCAAAGATTGTGCAACTAAGCAAATGTATTGTATCTGTCAACTTCGGACCATGGATTCTTCACCACTTCGCTTTCGACGCAGCTATTCAAAGTTACTGAAGATTAAAGAAAATGGACTAAGGGACCCAACATGACGCCAGCAGAGAACTAAACGGCACTTGCACAGCTTACTTGTGAGGTTTAACGATGTTGTTTGCTTTTTCTTTTCCGTGAAGTGATTTTACTGTCTGTATAAACAAGGTCAATCACATGCTCAGTCTGCCTGAACACAGTATATTCCTAAATAAATTATGTTTTCTGCAAAAGTCATTGGTTTGAACATTGAAAATAGGCATCTCTGAAAAGGGAGAATTCAGGGGTCTTGAGTGACTGACGTAGGAGATGAAGTGTGTAATGCCCAGTGATAGTGTCCTTAAACTTGTATTATTTCAGCTAGAACTATGCCTTTACCAGGAGCAGCTGAAGAAAACAAGCAATTTAAAGGTTCCTCCTCCATATAGATCTGAGTTTTTGACCTGAATTTCAATTTTACCTTTGGGTCCAGCTTGTAAACCAACACAGCCATGTGAAGCTGGTCAACCAGCATAACCTTTACAATGAAACGTGTTGACCAAGAAAATCTTGCTGGTTACCAGCCATATTAGATGGGACACCACCATACTAGCATCCATACTGCACTGTAAACCCTAACGCTCAAAATAATAATTGGTTTGAGTAAAGCCAACTCAAATTCAACAAATTAGTTCAATCAATTTCACTTTTATGAGTATTTAGAATTTTCTTTTGAGTTCACAAAACTGGCACACACAATCTGAATCGTTTAATTGTTTTGAGTTTTATGAACTTGTTTTCTGTTTTGAGTTTCGAAAAACTTACATTTAATTGAAACTGGGCTGGGATTTCAATTTCCCAGCATGCTTTGCCATGACAAAAAAGGGAGAGTAAATGCTAAAATTAAGTGTTATATGAAGTTTTTTTGTGCAAGATTAATGTTAAGTTGCGATTTAGCAGTGTTTAATGTTTTACTATGTTAGTTTAGAAGAGTTCCTGTTATGTTTGGGGGGGGGGGGATTATCATCATGGTGACGAGTGGAGCCTGAGTTTGAGAACAGATATACAGTATGTTAAATGTTCTATATTGCTGTATGCATTCAGCAAGTGCTGTGCTATGCTAATGCTATCAAAGCATTGTGTTACCAATTTATTGAATTAGCTAAAGCTAGCCAAGTTTCCACTACTAAAAATATTTAAGTTTGATAAATGTACTCAAATATTTGAAGTTATGCAATTAAAATGTATGAGTACAAAATAAAAATGTTATGCTTACTTAAACTTTACATTTCTTAACTTAAAAAAAGTATAACTTTTGCTTACTTTTTTGTCAACTTATTCAAGTTTACAGTGTGTACAAAGTGATCAGCTGACTTAACTTAAAAGGAAAGGAAACCCGTTACCTTGAAATTATTAAGTAAATAAACTGCATGTGTAATTGAAAATATTAAGTTGTGTGCAATTGTCAAGTTCATAAAACCATTTTTAAAATTATGAAGTTTATTACTTGGCAACGGTTTTCCTCACTTTTTTAAGTTCAGTCAACTGATCACATTTTACAGTGCACAATGCAACATATGCATTGTCTTTTCAGTTGGGACATAACCTTATATGCTCAGATATGCTCTGATTGGTTGTGAATATGTTGTGTTGTCGGTTTCATTGTGGGCAAATTTGTAACTGGAATTTTGTTGCACCCGGTTAAGACAGTTTTAGGGATAACTTCAATCTGATGAGGTGGACCTTACAAAAAAACTTCATTTCCAGGAGCTTAAAGGGATAGTTCACCTAAAAATCATTTACATTTACAAGTTGTTCCAAACCTGTATGAGTTTCTTTCTTCTGCAGAACACAAAATATATTTTAAAGGTTTAGTTCACCCAAAAATGAAAATTCTATCATTAATGACTCACCCTCATGTTGTTCCAAACCCGTAAGATCTTCATTCATCTTCAGAACTCAAATGAAGATATTTTTGATGAAATCCGAGAGCTCTCTGACCCCTCCATAGACAGCAATATAATTAAAACTTTCAAGCCCCAGAAAGGTAATTTCGGGAGGAGTGAACCCATCTAATCTTTCAATTAGTGATGTACACAAACACAAGTTCGGAAGGCGTGAACCCATCTAATCTTTCAATTAGTGATGTACACAAACACAAGTTCGGGAGGCGTGAACCCATCTAATCTTTCTATTAACCACCAAAGCATATAAGCAGCTTCCTACCTCCTTCAGGCATCAGTTGCTTTGTATCCCTCCACCTCCCCATCTCCACCTACTTTACATTTAGGCTTCTCGTTTACCATTCTCTTTTTCCAAGCACTATTAGTCCCTGGGGGGTAAATCTAAGCTCGAGTTGAATCGGCTTCCTCGAGCCCTTCCACCACGGACAGCAAACCAAATACACTTAAACCTTATTAGCTAAAGAGTATATGGGTAAAAGAACTTGTGAAACATTGTTAAAATAGTCCATGTGACTACAGTGTTTCAACCTTAATTTTATGACGCGAGGAAAATATTTTTTGTGCACAAAAATAACCACTTCATTCAACAATCTCTTCTCGTCTGTGCCAGTCTCCTACGCTGTTGACATAGTGTAAACAGTGCTGCACTTTCGAAGCACTACGTCAGAATGCCGGCTTA
Organism: Romanogobio albipinnatus; assembly: GCA_023566225.1. NCBI lineage: Eukaryota > Metazoa > Chordata > Actinopteri > Cypriniformes > Gobionidae > Romanogobio > Romanogobio albipinnatus. Next base: position 10,361,122 of record CM042257.1, read on the forward strand.
CCATTGGCCGATGCTGTTCATGTGAGCACCACATGTGCATGTGTGATGAACGAAGGTCTCACAAGTTTGGAACGACATGAGTGTGAGTCATTAATGACAGAATTTTTCATTTTTGGGTGAACTAACCCTTTAAGAAATCTTGGTAACCAGACAGTTCACGGTAGCCATTGACTTCCATAGTATATTTATTTTGCTATGAAAGTCAGTGGCTACCGTCAACGCTTTGATTTTCCAACATTCTTTAAAATATCTTCTTTTGTGTTCAACAGAAGAAAGACACTCATAGGCGCTTTGGAACAACTTGAGGGTGAGATGACAAAATTTTCATTTTTGGGTGAACTATCCCTTTAAGTTGTGCTTCGGACAGGTGAGGAAAATAAGCATATCATTTGTTTTAGGTTAGTACAGGCTTAAATACTAGCTTTATTGGATAAAGGGACTAAGTTACTGGAACAGTCACTAGGTATGAGACTGTAATTTTGCCAGGTAGGATATGTTCCTGGATTGACATCATTCGTTGGTCCTGGAAAAACATTCTAATGGGAGCATGCTTGCATTACATTGGCCAAGTATGTATGTTTCTGACTTAACCCTGACCCTAAAATCTGGATAGCATTTATAATTGTTTTGATATTGTATTTTTATATAAAAGATTTATATTGTCCTACTTGGCAAAAATACAGTCACAGAATGTGTGTGCGCGATTATTTTATACTTTTGTGCGCTTTCGTACTTGGTGTAGGTGTTGCAGTGTTTTAAAGCCCATCTTCATCTTCTATTGGACATGTCCTTTTGCTCTCGTTGGTTTAATGCGTGTGGATAAATCGGATTAACAGACCTGTAAAATCCTGTTATGTTGGAAGCATCTGTTGCCAGTTTACAGTCACACTGTTCCCTCAGGTTCACAGAGAATAAAGCCAATCATTGATTCAATTTAAACTTTGATTATGTTAAAGAGAAGGAGCCAATGATTTCCATCATTTTTATCTCTTTTATTATGTGGGGTCCAAAAACACACCTTCTTTGTGACAAATGCAAATGTGCTATGAACTTTCTCCCTTTCCAAATCTCTATTTTTCATCTGAAGTGTGGTGAGAGAGAGACAGAAAACCCTACATTTATAGGTTAATGATGTCAGAGGCAGAACGGGACAGGAATGTGTCTAAATGGAGGGAGATTCCACATCATACCCATCAGTGTGATTTCATTTTTTTGTCTAATCGAAACTAATTTCCTGTTTAAAGTTAACTTTGTTGATCTAAATACAGAAGGAGCTGATATAGCACGGTATAATGACTACAAAAATGGTATACATTTTGGTAGAGGAACTTGTTTTTAAAAGTGAGGAAAATGCTTCATGTTCTTCCCTGTATAAGAAAGGCCCGATCAAAGACAGGTGTTCCTGAGCTCTACCTGAAGTAAACTAAATGGCTTTTGACAGATAAATGATTCATGGGCACCAGTCAAACAGATATAAATGGAAAATATGCTTATGTAATCTCGGGTTATATAAGGGTTGTGAACACCACATGTCTTGGAGTTTGCAGGCATTGAACTCGATGGGTTTAGATAGTCTAAACAGAAAGAAATAATCTGAACAGATTTGAGTTTTTTGTATAGTGTATTCAGTTCATGAGGCCCCAGTACTTGGACGCTAATACCAAATCCAGTTAGCAGTTAGCAACTCCTCCACCATCTGGGCTACAACTCATAATGTTTTATTCAAAGGTGATATTGAAGCTCTGCAGCTGCTTTCTTGTTTAAACCATGCACTCGCTTCCTGTTTGCGGTTACTTCTTTGAATTTCTTTATTAATCAAATTATATTTTCCTCTTCCACAATAATGTGCACCATGCCAAGATCAAATGGTTGGATAAATGCTTTTGATGGTGATTATAAAGAGGAATTTTACCTCTGGATATGAGCCCATTGATCAGTCCGTTTGCTAGCCCCATAAAGAACACGTCAGGAAGTAATCACCTGTTTGAAAAGTTATGAGAAGTTTGTTGAACACTTTGGCGGCTTTTTATAAGCTGGTTTAAAGGGGAGATTGACTTGTAAATGTGTAGAGGTTTTACAGCTTTACTATACTATACAAAACATAAGTATCCCCATCATAAGTTCATAAACTTTAGGTGGGCCATTTGGATTTCTGTTTCTTGACTGAAATATTCCCCTTCATTTAACTTGAATGTTATTTTGTATGTTTTTAGTTATTATTCTCTTTTTGAACCCTGACATGATGTATGGTTTGACTGTGTGTGTGAGTGTGTGTGCGTGCGTGCATGCGTGAGTGAGTGTGTGAGTGTGTGTGTGTGATTGAGTGAGTGAGTGATTGAGTGATTGTGTGATAGAGTGAGTGAGTGAGTGTGTGTGTGTGTGTGTGTGTGTGTGTGTGTGTGTGTGTGTGAGTGAGTGAGTGAGTGAGTGAGCGAGTGAGCGAGTGATCGAGTGAGTGAGTGATTGAGTGAGTGAGTGTGTGAGTGAGCGAGTGAGCGAGTGAGCGATTGAGCGAGTGATTGAGTGATTGAGTGAGTGAGTGTGTGAGTGAGCGAGTGATCGAGTGATCGAGCGAGTGATCGAGTGATTGAGTGAGTGAGTGAGTGAGTGAGTGAGTGAGTGAGTGATTGAGTGAGTGAGCGAGTGAGCGATTGATTGAGCGAGTGAGTGATTGAGTGAGTGATTGAGTGAGTGATTGAGCGAGTGAGTGAGTGAGTGTGTGTGTGAGTGAGTGGTTGATCGAGTGATTGAGTGAGTGAATGTGTGAGTGTGTGTGAGTGAGTGAGTGAGTGAGCAAGTGAGTGATTGAGTGAGGGAGTGAGTGATTGAGTGAGTGAGTGATTTAGTGAGCGAGCGATTGATTGAGTGAGCGAGTGAGTGATTGAGTGAGTGAGTGAGTGAGTGTGTGAGTGAGTGGTTGATCGAGTGATTGAGTGAGTGAATGTGTGAGTGTGTGTGAGTGAGTGAGCAAGTGAGTGATTGAGTGAGAGAGTGAGTGAGTGAGTGAGCGAGTGAGTGATTGAGCGAGTGATTGAGTGAGTGAGTGAGTGAGTGAGTGAGCGAGTGAGCGAGTGAGCGAGTGATTGAGTGAGTGAGTGAGTGAGTGAGAGTGAGTGAGTGAGTGAGTGAGTGATTGAGTGAGTGAGTGAGAGAGTGAGTGAGTGAGTGAGTGAGTGAGTGAGTGATTGAGCGAGTGATTGAGTGAGTGAGTGAGTGAGTGAGTGAGCGAGTGAGCGAGTGATTGAGCGAGTGATTGAGTGAGTGATTGAGTGAGTGAGTGAGTGAGTGAGTGAGTGAGTGAGTGAGTGATTGAGTGAGTGAGTGAGTGATTGAGTGAGAGAGTGAGAGAGTGAGTGAGTGAGTGAGTGAGTGAGTGAGTGATTGAGCGAGTGATTGAGTGAGTGAGTGAGTGAGCAAGTGAGAGTGAGTGATTGAGTGAGTGAGTGAGTGAGTGAGTGAGTGAGTGATTGAGCGAGTGATTGAGCGAGTGAGTGAGTGAGAGTGAGTGATTGAGTGAGTGAGTGAGTGAGTGAGTGATTGATTGAGTGAGGGAGTGAGTGAGTGAGTGAGTGAGTGAGTGAGTGAGTGATTGAGTGAGTGAGTGAGTGATTGAGTGAGTGAGTGAGTGAGTGAGTGAGTGATTGAGTGAGTGAGTGAGTGAGTGATTGAGTGATTGAGTGAGTGAGTGAGTGAGTGAGTGATTGCGTGAGTGAGTGAGTGAGGGAGTGATTGAGTGAGTGAGTGATTGAGTGAGTGAGTGAGTGAGTGAGTGATTGAGTGATTGAGTGAGTGAGTGAGTGAGTGAGTGAGTGATTGAGTGAGTGAGTGATTGAGTGAGTGAGTGAGTGAGTGAGTGAGTGATTGAGTGAGTGAGTGAGTGATTGATTGAGTGAGTGAGTGAGTGAGTGATTGATTGAGTGATTGAGTGAGT